>LQNS02000137.1:3415161-3429553 GCA_001587735.2 Parhyale hawaiensis
CAGCAGTACCAAGCTTGTCGTCATTTCTCCTGTTACCCTAGCACTTTCGTCTGACCTACGGACATCGCCAGCATTCGCGGAACCTCTAGTTAAGGCAGGCTCACACAGCAGCATACGCCTATGCTCTAACAGTAATTCTTTATAGAAGTTTCCAAATATTTATGATAGTAAAGCGCTCGAATCTCTTTTGAATTGAGCACATTTGAAGTTGAGTCAGTCTTTCGTGATGGTTTAAATCTTTCATGCCTAGGATTTTGGCAGTGAACGATCTCTGGATAGCCTCGAGGCGCTCTAAGTCTTCTCGTTTGCTTGACATCCAAAGAGGAGAACAGTATTCAATCCTTGGCAGCATTAGTTGTTTCCAAAAGGTGAGCATTGTGTCTGCCTCTTGAGGCACCAACTCCAGCCCCACGATCTTCAAAAGTGGCATTATCTTGTATTCTCACCCCAAGATCCCTAAAAATTTACTTTCACTCGATTTCGCTCCCATCTCTCGTCGTGTAAGACGTAGATTTAGTAAGGGAGAAGTTTTTCCTTACTATAAAAGTTCAGACTTTGATTCCTTGAAGCTGATAATGTTAACCGATGCCCAATGAAAGGTGTTGGTTACATCTAGTTGCACATTCCGTACGTTTGCCATTGATTGTACCCCTGTTAATGTCCGTGTGTCATCAGCGAACGATGAGGGAACGGCAAACTTGCATTGGTGCCCCATATCATTTATCATGATGAGGAAGAGTCTTGGACCAAGCACAGTGCCTTGTGGGACTCCACTGAGTACCGGCTGTCATTTGGACACTTTATTATTTATAATTACACTTTAGGTTCGGTTTGTCAAGAAAGCTTCGATCCATCTAAGACATTTTCCACGGATGCCCATGTTGAAGAGTTGAGGAGCAGTATTCCATGGTCTACTTTATCGAATACTTTGGGAAAATCTAATTATATTATGTCCACACTTTTGCCTTGGCATAGTAGGTCGAGAATAGACTCATAATGTTCAAGCAGTTGCGAAGTGGTTGAACCTTTATGGCGAAAGCCAAGTTGATTTGACGTAAGCAGGTTATTGCTTTCTAAATGATGTACTAGATGTTTTCTAAAGACCCTTTCAAACGTCTTCACTATGTGGCTGGTCAGGGAGACAAGTCTATAGTTGGCTGGTACCATGTCATTTCCAGCTTGAGGAATAGGTGAAACAATTACGTGCTTGTAGGTGAGTTAAATTACTCCATCATCCATTGATTTTCGCCATATAAAGTATTGAAGGTAAGAGATGCTTAGCTTGCACATCTTTAGGAATTTTGCAGGCGCATCATCTGGTCCCGCTGCACTGTTGCCGCTAAGTTCATCAATGGCTAGTTCAATGCCTAGTTTTGTGAACTCGAGGACCGTTAGGTCGTTTGCAGTTAAATCAATTCTTGAGATTTCAAGATTTTGATTTTTGTCAGTAAAGACTTTTTGGTATTGACGGCTTAGTATTTCGCTCATGTCCTGGTCATCCTCGACAATGGATCCTGCATCACTCACCAGCGGCCCGATTCTCGATGTGATGCGTAGGCAAAAGAAAAAATGTTGCTATTGCGTTTTTTATTTTTTCGATGGCCTTCTGTTCTTTTTCTTGTTTTTCTTCATCGTGTGATCTTGCAAGCTGACGTTCTATCTCATCTAGCTTCTTTTTTCACTCGGATTTGCGTTGTAGTAACTTCGTTGATTGCTGACATTTGATAAGTTTTGCTCGTTTCTTAAGTAGTCCTTTACGGCATTTGTGGTGTCGACTTTTATTAAATTTTCGAAAGATGAACTGGGAGGCCATCGATACTCAAGTGCCCGCGAACAAGAGAGGAGTCTAATGAAATTTGCTAGCGTTCCCGGAGTTCGTAGACTATTAATGAAAAACTGCATCAATTCGTCAGTCCTAGCAGATTGTAATCCTGTGCTGCATTTGTTTTTCTCTGTGTATCTGTGCACAAAACTTGGGCCACCCAACTCAGCTTGGAATAGAGAAATATAATTTATGTAATATTTTAAACTTAACATTGTACCCCAAGTACAATCATTTGCCTCCTTCCCCCGTCAACTCTTCCCTGGTGGCCGATTCTGATGCGGTGATGGAGAGTTTATCCGCAGCCCAGAGTAGCGGTAAGCACTGAAGATAACAGCGGCGAGGGAATCGGCATACACAGCAGCCATAAAATTGCCGGACCATTTATCAGTTGCGTTTGGTTTGTCAGAAGGGTAAAATTTCCTTTCCGTGGGAGTGCTTAAAACTGGTGCGAAGTCGTTAAGACTGGCAACACTGGAATAATTTCACGAGTTTTGAAATCTTGTAAGTCGCAGCTTTGAGTAAGAGCAGTTGAGAGAAGTAATGGCGCCTCAACTCTTTCATTTCCTGTCAAAGTAGCGAGCAGGTGATGGCCACCCGCGGGTCTGACGACAGGGAAATAAAACGAGAAATTTGCAGCCAAGTTTGAGAGACATGACAACGCGAGACTTAATGATGTGGACTAACAGGCTTGAGAAGAAACGTTGTGCCGACGTTGTGCGACGTTGTGCCGACGTTGTGCGACGTTGTGCCGACGTTGTGCGACGTTGTGCCGACGTCGTGCTGACGTTGTGCGACGTTGTGCCGACGTTGTGCCGACGTTGTGCCCGCTCAGTCGAACGCGAGACTTAATGATTGTAGACTACTAGGCTTAAGAAGCAACGTTGTGCTGACAGAAAACTCGGCTGTTACTTGTTGGTTGAATGCACGGCTTTCGTACCTCGTGTGTATACCTCTGGGTCAAGAAAATAGCGATGCAGCTATATGACAGTTCTACATCGTTCAGCCTTGTAATTATGATTCCATTTTGCACTCTTAACACTTGAAGCCGAATTGATAGCTGGACTTTGTTTATGTCTGTGGTCATGATCCCACTTTCCTCTCGCACAACTCAAGGGTCCACATAGAAGCTCGAGAGGTTTTAGAACATTAAGGATTAGCACCAGAAATATTTTGTATTGAAGAAAAGTAAGGAGAAATATAATGACAGGTAAAAGGTGGAAAAGAGGAAGCTCTCATGGAAAAAAAAACTTAAGCGAATGCAAACAAAGAACAAAGTAAAAATTAGCCGTTTCCCGGTCGAAAACTCTAAGCAATATGAGCTATCATCGAATCTGAAGATATCAGATAAATGCCTATGATTTTTATTAAGGTTATAGTAATGTCATAACAGGCGAACGCGGCTTTAAGCAAAAAAGTTGTAGTTTCCGACACTGATATTAAAAAATATTTTACATATAAGATCGATAGAATTCTAAAGAAGAAAGCGCCGTGCATGCAGAGATCATGTTCTTTAGATTCTCCATCAAAGGGTGAGCTGCTAACTTACTGGACGGCTAACATTTTAACAATTCCTTGGTTGCCACGCACTCGTATTTACGATAATATAGCAAAATTTCAAGCAATCGGACGATTAGCTGAGCAAATTCGTTCATAAGACTACTTTCCGTAGCCAGTAAAAACTGTTCGAACTGTTTGAAAGACACTTCTGTATCAACCACAAACTTGTCAAAATGTTAGCCATAGAGTCAATTGGCTAGTATCAATTGTAAATTTTCCGATAACTTTTTAAATTTGTAGTGAATGAGTACCGACAAAAATTATGTACTTTGCTAATGTTCACAAGCAGCAACAAAACTCTTTTTGCGTTTTGTATAGCATTAGAGGAACAAATGACTGTGGTGCGACAGCGAGCACATTTCATTATTTGCAGCCTGAGGGTGCGTCTATTTGGGAGGTAAAAAGTAAAATTTCGAGGCTTAACTTGTCCAGGACTTCAGACAGAAGCTTTGGCTTCGTTACTTTGATCTTGTTGTCAGTGTCAGAAACAAACTGATTGCTTACGCCGGCTAAAAACTCCATTTTACGAAGCAAGATTGAGTTTCTGAGTCAACATTTGAAATTCATTTCACCCGGTCGAAACCAGCGCACCGGTCTGGAGTCCTGACGAGTTAAGCCTTGACTGCATAATTTTCCCGCCCAGTCGAACGCGTCCTAGAGCGTCCGAAGGAAAAGCTCGAAGTTGCAATATAATTCGCGCTTAATACTCAGCGATCTGCCAAAACTGAACTGCACAAGACATTTCCGCCGCAGTATGGACGGGCCGCACGCGAAATATTTCTTGTATCTCGTTTCTCTTCTGTAGAATGTCCATAAAAACTACAACAGTCAATCAAGCAAGCACTTCAGCCGGCAGGTAGCAAAACTGTCCGATACTATACAAGTTGCTAGATTGCAATACGAATCTTTTGTGCCAAGAGCTTCCCATTCAATGGCACTATGTCACACCCGAGTGGAACAGCTTCAAAGATTTGACAAAGAGAGTCCAATATAAGAAAAAGAGTTTCCTACAACTGCGGTTCACTGCTATCTACAAGAAAATTTCCCGAATCTGAGAGAGGCGGCAGAAGAAACCCTTTAAAAAGTCAGGGGCGGAAACCGACTCGTCCGCGTTTTAGGTCCAGTTTTATGCTCAATGCAGCGACAGCTTTTGACTGCAGTATCTGTTAGCGGCAGCAACGAGGGACTATGTTGAAATGGATCGTGGTAATAATTAAACTGTCATTCCCTTTTTTTTACGACGAATGACACTTTTGTTGTTAGGAAAGCTTAGTTTTATAAGCTACAGACTGTAATCTGCCGTGTTAAGCCCGGTGCCCACGTAACAACTTTCGTTGCCGCTAGCAGCCTAGAGCCAACTCAACTAATCCGACCGCAGAGTCGTGGCCGTGACGTCAGCATGACGTCTATGAACATCGTGCACTAACTCTGAAAATATCAATCTTTGTGGAGTTGAGAGCAGCTCATACTTAGGAGCGATTGCTGAAAGTTCACCATTGCCTCTTCCTCTGTAAGGTGTCGAAATTGCTGTAGCGACAGAGATTTTCGACAATTTTTTTGTAGAGTTAGATTTCGCGCAAGCTGTAGCTGTGCCTCTGCTACGTAACCGGACTAGAAAAGTTTGATCTAGGCTGCTAGCGGCAACGAAAGTTGTTAGGTGCACCGGGCTTTAGAGGAAAGCTTCTCATTAGCACTGAGGTGACAGATCGTGTAAGCTGACATTCGCCTGTTACGTCAGCTTAAGTCCCCTTGACTGCAGAAGTAACTAGAAACGCACATGCACCGGTGTGTGCAATAGATAAAAGTTCGCTAGAGCAATCAGAGGAGAGCACGGCTGCAGTCGACCACAGTTTGCCAGAGCTATAACGTTAAAACTTGAAGACTAGTGCGACAACTGACGCAAAGTTTGCTATATCGGCGCTGATTTGCTGCTCACTAAATTTAATTGGTTATGTTGAGAGGTAGAAATTGATGTATAACTGAATACATTGAAGTTAATACTTCATTTTTAATGTAGAAGACTGTGAAAATTCAGGTAAGTTTCTACAGATACTTGTTCAGACAGCATGGCGTGCATATGGCCGTGTCGTGAATATTTTAGCAGACACTTGTCCCTAATGGGCAGCAAGATCGCTACTTTAGCTTTAATTCAAACAATTATAAATTCATGTGCACACTTGGGGATGAAACCCTGATTAATGAATAGCATGAGGGTCCTGATCTGCAGTGAAGCTATCCCTGTGTCTTGGGAATTGAGGCAGTAAAGATTAATATCAACCAACGGGAAGTTTTAATGGGTTGAAGTTTCAATGGCATTTTTAACGCATTAATTTTTAAAAAATTTCCTTCAATTGAGGATTACAGAAAGTGATTTTACTATGAAAAGCGAAAGCTTCCATTCGACATTAGTATATCTATCTACAGGGACATAAATGAATAATTTATATCGTAGCTTACTGCATGGAGACAACACAATCCTCAGCATAATTGGTGCTATTTCCGTGTATGTGCTTATTAAAACAATTATTTGCTTCGATATGACAACCATAGCCAGTACAGGCATCTATTGCTCTTTAATATGCAGTAACACGTTTTTTAAACGATGCACCGGAGTAGCCTACACGTTGGTCGCCATGGATCAGGCCAACCTGCTGTTTCCATCTTTTTACCTAGATAGCCGTCAAAGTCGCCCAGAGGGAGGAGTATATGACAAGAAAAGTTCAAAGGCTGTACAGCAAAGCTTGGTCCATTTTCGTAGCCAAGCTTCAAATAGCAACATGCCTGCATGCAGAGGTCTCCTCCAGAGCGCTCAGTCGCGATAGTCTCATTTAAAGCAAACGCGACTTTGAGGCTTTTGCTGACAAAATCCTCATCACAGGAAAAGTTTTCACTTTCTCGATTTAACGTATCTGGCTATCCGGTATTCTGACTTATATTAAGCCCGCTGCTCACGATATTCTTCGGTTGTAGGTTTTCACTGTACAACATTTGAATCTTAGTCGCGCTGTGTCCCTGTGAACACAGCTGTGTGTCTTCCGAAAGAATTGGTAAAATGTTGGCCGTCGTATCAGGTGACTTGCCAGGTGTCACTAGAGTAATGTTTCCGGTGTATGTCCCAAAGTCGAGTGAATAAGAACTCGGAAGGTAGTGCAGGTGTTTTTTTATTTTTTAAGGGGACACAGCAACGCATACCAACGCTGTGAAGTGAAAACACAGGACATTGGTACCGATATTGTAAGTGTGTTGAGACCTTACAGGCCCTGCACCAACAAGTGCGAACTGAGAACGAAGTTCGGTGCGGTAGGTGTCTGTGATCGAAATAAAATGGGACAGAGATCTGAGAACGAAACTCGATGCAACAGGTTACTCATCAAGTCTGGACGGACAGACACACCGACACGTTGAAAACAATACACCTTCGTAGTTTTTCCGAGGGTTGTAAAACGACTATCGTGTGCAGCGGGCATTACGAGCATGAACCGTCTGTACGCTAGAGGTAGTAAGCTTAGCAGCTCTGGCATTCCTCCCTGAGCGATATTATGGCAACAGTCATATGTAGTTTGGCCAACTGATCTACAGAATTTTGCACAATCATTAAGTCTTCCCTGGTGCTGAGAACTTCTAAACTACTCCTACTTTACATTGAACTTCAAATGTGCAACTGTAACTAGGCCGGCACGTCAAGTTTTCAATGATTCGTCATTTCCTATGCCGTAGAAATTGCATGATACGGAATGCCTCCAAATGCGTCCAGTGTGAGTTTTACTATTTTGCCCCGGTAAAAGAAAAAAGGTCACACGTCATTCATTAAAAATATAATCTCTTTAAGAAAAAAAGGTTTCCAGTTTGGAATCACAAGATGGAATTCACGAAAATAACTTAAAAGAATGCCAGCAACAACATACATGTTAACATGTAACAACACTATCAGCTATAATAGTTAAATTCTCTACCGACAGGCAGCACCCTCTTTACAATGTCCTTTACTTTTCGAAACCATTGTCACCTTTCAAATTGTAGCAGAGTTTATTCTGAAGGTTTACAATGCCTGTTGTAAGAAGTTAAAATTCTCTTTTAATAGCAAGACCTTGCTGTCCTCACCACCAACTGGCCTGTCTGCATGGAACTGATAATGTGCTGAGAAGACTCAACTTTGCGGCTGTCTCAACCTTAATCGATTGGCGATTACCGCCGAATACTCGTTTCGAAGTGACAAATCCAAAGCCCACAAATGAACTTCTGATCAAGTTTAAACAAATCTCATTAAATTACCTTGATCAAAATGAATTGTTATCAAATGGCGGGCGGACCGCGAGACACATAATAAACGTCCTGTGAAACATTTACAATCTTATTGCAGCAATATGTTACACAATGGTTGACTTAACTTCTACTCTTCGCTGCAAAATGTACCGGAAATTGTTATTTACAGCATAGATGCACCATTAATGGAAACAGTTTGCGAAATGCTCAAGTAAATAAACGAATCAAGTACTCCTTATTTTCTTTTTCATGGCCCTCATTCTACAGCCAAAAATGCGCTCTTGAAGGCACATTTGATGTACACAAAAAGGGTTGACTGAAGTGGCGATGTGGGCTTTATTTCAAAACAGAGATAATGTCTATGTTAGTCACTTTAACCAGCACGTTCTGTGTCCCTCCCCGCCAGGGGAGAAATAAATTATTTAGAATTTTTATTATTAAAACTGTGCGAAACCTTCTTATTATCATTGATAATTCGGAACACCAAACTTTTTGTGACGTCAATGGCTGCTTCTCTAAAACTTACTGTCGCCAGCATACAGTTGCAGAAAGACTGGGATGAGGTGCTGCCCTTGACTGTTGACAGGAATAAGCCATTGGCCTTGGCACCTCAGGGCTAACATTCGCTCGTACATTCGTAGCAAGACTCTATAATTTAATTAAGTGGATTAGGCTGGGAGCTGAAGTTATCACGCCGAGCATATGCAGGGTTGAGCAGGAGAATGGCCGCTGGCTGAAAGTGAGAACAATTGGGTTAGGTTGCGTGAGTGATTGTTCCAAGTGTGTTGGAATGTGATATTCGCCTCGGTTTTATTTCGGAGTCTCCATTAAACTAATAAGATGCAAATGAACATTGAGTAAAGCAGTGAAAATTAAGAGAAAACTTCATGTAACATGACACAAAGTGAAACAAGGCACAGAAGCAATTAAAATGATGCAAATGTAATAAGAAATAAAATAAATTAAATAAAAAATGGTACAACTGAAGTAAGAAATGGTGCAAACAAAATTAATTAGTGGCACAAACAATATTTGTGATTGTTTATATATAAAATAGAAAATGGTTTAAGCCTGAAACAGGCAAGGAAAAGTGGCACAAGAAGTACGTTGGGCTTCCATAAAGAAGAAACAAATGTAGTGAGATGCGGCTATTGTTCTTAAGGAATTGCTAGAACCAAACCAACACAGAAGAGATAACAGCTAATGGAGTTGTGTGTACTGGCCAATAAGCAGTATCATTAGTTATTAACTAATATGAAATACCGTGCACTTGCCTAATGCGAGGAAGACGTGAGGAGCACCGAGTATCCAGACACTGCGGGTACTGCAGGCATGTTTCTGTCTCTGTAGCAATAACGGCAACTTATATTCACTGCAGCAGCAGGCCATGCGTACTTTACTGGTGCACTACAGGAGCCGAGATCGAGCGACGAGCCAGCCGAGTGGTCTTTGTAACACCCGGCGGGCTGAGTCAGCAAACTTGCTTGGCATGCACAGCTGCGCGAGGGTACTTACCTTCCCAGGACTGGGAGGGTAGTAGGTACGGGTCGTTGAACCTTCCGCTACATCGCATTAGTTCTTAACGACGCGTGGTCGCTGCAGCTGTACTGTACTTACTCCTATGGGGCTATAGTTGGCCTATATATGCAGCACGAATCAGTGCGTGTAGGTTTCCCATTGGAGGGTGCAGTCAAAGGTGACTTTCCCTTTTTACTTCACAATTCATGGACGCACAGAATGGAATTTCAGCGATCGGTATTCTCTGTGGTAAAATCAGCCCGTCGTTCATTGTTGACACCACGAATGGCAACCCTGGGGCGCAGTACGTTTCATTCGCCTTTTAATTGGTCGTAACGAAGTGCCGATCCAATAATATTATTGGAAGCAATTTGAAAAAGAGCAATGGACACAAATTTTTAAATATTTCAGCTACATCAAGGGGAATTGCTGGGCTGCTGGACTGATATAGAAGAAATTGTGTTTACGTTTGGTAGGACCTGCTGGATCACTTTCTTGAGGCCAACAGTGGGTCTTTGAGCGCAGAGAAAGGCGTTCACATTGCTCAGTGTTCCCATTGTTGTTACCGTGTAGAATTTTCAAAATTTCCAGCACACGTCTACACCTCCTAATGGACCTCTGTCAACTGTATAATTCACTATGTTAAAATAAACATTTGCAACTGAATAGCAATTTTACCTCAACTTCCAGGTCACGTCTGCACCTCCGGATGAGCTCTGTTATCTCTTTTTAATATGCAATATCTAAATAATGTTTGTATTTCGACACTTACCGTATTCGTTATCACTTTTTTCAAAATCACATAGAATAAACTTTTAAGAAGATATGCATACACATGTAATTCTTCCTCGTATTAAATCTTCCCAAACTAATGATTGTGTGACTGTACAAGTCAATTTGGTATAAAGGGTATAATTTTGGTATTAATGCAAAGCCAGTTAGACGACCTTAACCGTTTGTAGCTCAGGTCGTGTTGCTGCGTTACAAGGGTTGTTTGTAGTATTTTAGTCCCCGGAAATAATGCCTATGTAGCGAAAGATCACAGACTTGTGCGAATAGGGCTACATGTAAGTTTGTTAGGAATATCTTACCATGTATTCCAGTTATAGTACTAGTAATCAGAGCGATAATTTCCACTAATAAGAATATTAAGCGAGGTACTCACCAGTAGAGCGAGAAGCATTGGTACTTCAAGTATCCAAATGTAGGGTACTCTGCTGTAGGATCTCCAGCAATGCTTGTGGTGGTACATGGTCATGACGGTACACCAGCTGCCCAGTACCAGTACTGGTATGCCTGGTAGAGAAAAGAGTACTGGTTAATCACTCATTACTGAACTTTCTAAGATATTCTATGCATGGATTTTTAGCCACCAGGCTACTGCAGAAACGAGACAACAGAGGGAGGAAAAAGCAACCTAAATGCAAAAGAAAAACGAAGGGAACCCATACACGGGAGCGAATCTGCTGGATATCCGCGCAAGAGCTCAGTGGGTCGGAAAAAAGTGGAAGCAAAATTCGGAAAAAAGTATGCTATACTAACGATATTCTATCAAAGTTACGAGGCTCTATTAGATACACTCATTGAAACCTATTCTCCATAATATATACAAACAAATAGTTATCCAACCTTCCTGTTTGCACGTGGTTCATCCACCCTTTGCATTGGAATAAAGCACTTGTGTTCTGCATGTGGACCAAGACTGGACCCGTGAAGCAATAATGCAGGTCCCGTGCTGACACGAGGTACGAACGATAGCCTCGAATTGCCTCCCAGAGCACAGTGCTGCTTTTTATGTCCTCGTCACGAATCGTAAAACATGTCGGAAACTTTACATCTAACGGTTAGAATGTCAATGAAGAACAATAGCCTGCCTTTACTGTGTATAGCCCTGAGGAGCACAGCACCACTTCACTGGTAGTTTTTGTATAGGCGCTGAGCAACTTTATAGCTCCCCTGACTTTCACACTGTGTTATCTGTGATATACCATGTAATAAATAGTTTTCTCTAATTATTACCTCCGCCAAGGAGGTTATATGTTTGTCGTGTTTCTCTGTGTGCCTGTTTGTTTGTCTGTCACCAAGAAAACCCAAACAGTTATGGACGGATCTTTACGGAATTTACAGGGATTGTTAGGCATGTTAAGAGTAACAGGATTAACTTTTGGTGAAGAACCTTTAAACTGTTTGTTTGTTTGTTTGTTTGTTTATTTGTATGTTTGTTCGTTTGTCTGCCTATTTTTTCTTTCTACGATAATTCAATAAGTTTTGGGCGAGTTTTTACATGAGTTGTTAGGTATACTACGAAGAGTAAATGAACAGAGTTTTGTGATAATCTGTTCGTTGTTTTGTTTGTCGCTGTGTTTAAGTTTATGCTTGTTAGTAAAATAACTCAACAAGTCATTACCGATTCATTATGAATATTATAGGAATGGTTAATAATGTTAAAAGACATAAATGATTAAATTTTTGTGATGATCGGTGAGTCTGTTTGCGTGTTTGACGAATTAATGTTTGCTAGAAGCATAACTCTAAAAGTGATAAACGGATTTTTAGAAAATTACAGAGGCTGTTATTACTGTCAAATAGCACAGATGATTAGATTTTGGTGTTGACACAAAAAATTATGGTTTCAGAACCAATTTGAATTTTTCGCTGCCATTTCCTTGCTTGCCGGAGATATGCGTTCTCAGAGTGGTTTAGTTATTATTCTGTTAGATGTTGATTAAATATGTGAAATTCATGAGCTCAGTGTCAATAGTCATCCCATTGTTGAAGATAAATTTTAAAAACTATTTATACGATGCTGTCCACGCCCTCCCTATACTCTGGCCACGAGTCACCACAGCTTTGTGAGGGCGGGCGCCCATTATTGCAGTCAGGCACATATTCGCACCCACTGGGGCTATTGCCAGCCCCATGCACTCTTTCTTTTAACTTTGCCTCGGTGTCATCCGAGAACTGAAACAATTTCCTTCAGGCCAAGCGTTGGGCACAGGCGTGTCAGGGCTAAGCACTGCCACGGGGCCAAAGAAGCGGTCGGTTTCTATGCACCATTGCACTCGCACATTTCTGTAGCGGCAAAACCATCAAAATTGCAATACGACCGGCACACGAATCCTGAAGGTCAGACTGCCTCCTTAGAATACAATGCCTGCGTTTGGGGGAATTTCAAAGTGCCGTGCAGCCAGCCCGGGACTGCGCATTTCACTCGCTTGAATGTGACACTGGAAGACTTATATTAGAATGTGCGGATCAAGTCTGACTGATATCTGTGAAGATTGAGGTATTTTTATAGAGAAATAATAATTTTCTTTTATTATTTATTGAGAGCGAGAGGCCGTTTGAGAAAAATAAAGGTGCTGAGAACACGCAGCGTCCGAAATAATTCAAGATCTGGGGTTGAAACTGCAATAAAGAACTAGAACGACTCGTGGCGTTTGACCATCACCCACGGGAAACGGAGGCATAAAATTATCCAATATAATAACTACGGTAGGTATTTACTATAATAATAACATAAGAAAAATAGAGCGCCTCGCGGCGTAAGACAGTCTGCCGCGGTGGAGGCAAATTTAGCGTCGTCATTTTTTATGGCCAGCTAGGTCTAGTTTTTTTTTACATGGGTCACATCTAGGTCAACCCACCAAACTCCATATATAAAATTATGAACATTGCTCAACTCCTTCGACCATTTTTTGGGTGGACAGATAAATATATATATTTACAAATAAATATATATATATGGGAATTACCCAAGTTACGAACTAACTCTCTTTCCGAACAAACAGTTATATTTGTTAGGTGACAGTAATAATCTCATCAAATACTAACTGTTTGTTCGGAAATAGAGCTAGTTCGGCAATTGGATAAGTCCCCTATATACCAATATATACATATATATACTTAAATCTTCTACGAAAACATTATCACCTCTCTCACATCGTTCGCGGGTGATAAACATGAAAGTGAGAGGTAAGAAAAGAGATGCTGAAATTTATTGAGGGAAACAAAACGATTTACTCGGAATTTAAAACTTAATTATACTGATAATATGAATAATAATTATGAGACTCATCGGGCGATCTCTACTTATATTTTAACCAACGAAGTGCGAATTCTTGCCCTTAATGAAGAGTAAATACCGTGGGAAATTCTGCACTTCCAACGAACCGTACGATGAGCAGCACCAAGTCTGGGCTGACGATGGCACTGCATTGTTTGTGTCTCGGGTCTTTCTGAGCTATTACCCAAAGTTATAAAGTATTTTATTATGGCGTTCAGAGTCCTTACGCTCGCTAAGATTTACATAGTCCTGAGACTGCCAAGGTCTAATGCCGGGCCCACACTACACAATCGTGCGCACAACTTAGCGCGAGGATGCGCAGCTCGCACGCCGTCCCAATAAATATTGAAAGAAAAGTCTCATCAACTCGACGGTGCCACTATATACTGTGGCTCCGGCGTTAAGTGCACCAATTTATGGTACACTTAAGCAATCTCCGCATAAAGTATAGCAGTGCAAAATCCGCCTCATTTCCCTGCTGCTATTTTTATAATGAGGCGTCCAATAAATATTGGAGTAAGGAAGCAGGTCAGATGAGGACGGAATTATTACATCTCAAGCGTAAGACGCGCAATTAATGAGGAAACTTAATTGCGTGTCAGACGGTGTGCCTAAATTGCTCCCGAGCACAAGTTGATGTATGGAATGCCCTTTGGGAAACTAATTCAACATATTGCCTGCGAAAGTTGCTGTCAAGACGAAGCGGGCTGGCAATGCCAGCTGTGCGCCTAATGGAAGTGGCTTACTGCAGCTTGGGTGAGCTCACCTGGATGACCTCTCCAAGCCAATAGCTACAGTGGCGGTCAAAAGTGTATGGTATTTTTCTACATTTCACAACTGCTTTAGCTGGAAATTGAATATTGAATTTATAATTTCGTTAAGTGAACTTGATTTATTTCAGAATACTGTATTTTTAAAATTTATGTTGAAAGTCAAAATGAACTTATTATATTTCAGATATTAAATAACGCTTCTTATGTTGTCACCAGTTTGAACATTGAACCAAGGCACAAAGCTACTTTCAAGGAACGCACAATGATTAGTAGATTAGATTAGATTAGATAGGCGGCAGTAGACGAACCAATAGGCCCATTCCCAAAGAGACACCGGAACATACGCCCCGGCACTCTATGAGCTATTGCCATTATGTTAGTAGGATATAG
>LQNS02000137.1:3431791-3444175 GCA_001587735.2 Parhyale hawaiensis
TTTCTTGAAAATTTGCTCGTCGGTAGTCTGGCAGCTTGAGATGAGTCGCATGAGTGGTAAATTCATTGCCAGTTTTGAGCGTAAATTCAACCATGTTGTGATCCCCAAGCCGGTCTAGGATAAAGGATTTCATGAAACAACATAACTTCACCACCCCCTTTATTCCGTTTGAAACGTAAACATGTACTTCCGACCTTAGCGTGGTATATCCTCGCCTCCATCCATCATGGCAGTCAAGTATGGGTTTGGCCTCGTCAGTCTAAAATCTATCGATTACCTGGGATTTGCCATTTTATTCAGCATGCGATTACGAGTTCATTTGTATAGATTTGTGACTCCAACGTTCGCGAAAATTTCTTTACTGGTGCAGTCAGGGCTTTGGGCTAAAAGACTTTCTTAAATTTCCCATATTCTCTAATTTCTGTAGCTTTCGGTCGATCACACATATTCGCACTTATGCTTTCGTCGCTTAACTTTATTTTCGTTAACAAATTTTCAAAGCTTACGATGATCACGTGTGATTATATTCGAAATTTCTCTTGTATGCTTATTTACGTTGAGTAGCTGTACATTTTCAGCCGTCTCAGATACCGTAAACTGTTTCCTCTAGTCGATGTTGTAAATTTTAGAAATTTAAAAAACTTTTGTCCCACCTAAAAATCACTAAAACTGTAATGAAATAGTTGAATAATAACTTTACCCACAAAATTGATATATTCGGAATCAAATTATTTTGTCTTAATCAATTAGTGAATTCACTATTTAATTTTCATCGAAAACAGTTTTGCAGTGTAGAAAAATACCTACTGCAGCCACTTCTAACCTACACTGTAGATACAAGGCACATTAGCAAATGCTGGGAGAGGTACGGCTGAAGCTGATGGTGGTCCAGCTCATTACCCTTATGGCACTGACAGTTTCTTTTACAAACTAGTGAGCGATAGCAGTGGAACTGCGTAGCATAAGCGGGGTCGGATGCTTGTTGAGCCAAGTCACGCAGCAGTACCAACAGTAGCACCGAGTAGGCGCCATCGCTGCTGGGACCACAGGTATGGTTAGTTACCTTCCTCAGCTGCGTGGCAAGACTAGAAGTACTATCTATTTATAGGAGGCACGATACTGCCATTTGACCATCAAGGCTATATTATATATAAACTATTAAAAGAATCGCTTATTAGAATATGAATCAGATCACGCGACGAAAGAGAGTGCTATGCGTTGCGCACTAAGTGGTACTGTTAGTCTTCGAGCATGGGACGCGAAAGAGAATTTATGTTGCCTAAGGTTTCTCCAGCGCTCTTTCGACCTGTGGCCTTTCACATACAAGCCGGAAGTCCCCCCAGCCAGGATCTTATTTGAATCCTATTTCACAATTATCTTAAAGTCTCTCCATTATAGTCATAATGGCGGGATGTTTGACTGCTGTGTTTGCATGCTATAGTTATCGAGATCACCTTCCCGCCTGGCAGATCCTGTAAAGCTTTGCTTGCAGCGTCAGCACTTATTGCATTTATACTTTATTAAAGTGGTACTGACTCTTGCCAGAGTTAGGGGTTGCTTGAATGGAGAGGGTCGCAGTTGTCATATGATCCTGCCGTCTCTAATGTCAAAACTCTGACAATTTGTTGACGGCTGCAGTCGTACATTCCTCGTGTCTGCAGCACGAACCCGTGATTGCGAAATTCACAACTGAATTTCACTTACGGTCATGTTGACTTTACCTTCATGACTCACCCCAGCCTATGGTGTAGTACAACTTGAAGGGCGCTGCGGAGTCGAAGACATTACAGGTGAGCCTCGAGTGGAGGAAGAGACCTTCTACGAACATCCACATGGTGGAGGCGACCTGGCCGTACATCTTGAGCGTCAGCAGCGCTCTGCACAGCCAGTCCTGGGTGCGGAGCATAATTCTCTTTATTTATGTAATTATTTATTTGTTTATTTATTTATACAATATCCTTTCCACATTCCCAGTTTAAGCCTACCAACCCAAAGAACACACTGCTTATTCAACAGGACGGAGAGGGTACGAACATGAAGTATGAATAAAATAAGGAAATCGAGTATGAGAATACCAAAGAAGAAACAAAAAGGATGAGCGGCAAAACTATAAAGAATACTCTGCTCACTCAGCGTATATCTATTCTGATAATTTAACGCCGTTAGGAATTGTTTGTCTTGTATCTTGCTAAAAACGTGAACCTTTTATAAACAAATTACGAGAGCACTCTGAAAGCGCATACCTCCGCCAAGCAAGGCACGGTAACGAAACATTCCAACTGGTTCAGAAACTATAATTTTTCTTCTATATCCACACCAAACTCTAATCATTTGTGCCTTTTATAAACAAATAAATAACTAGAGACAAAAAAACGGATGGACGGATCTTCTCCAAAAGTTATTCATCTATTTCTTCTAACATACCTTAAAACCCCTGTGAATTTCGTAAAAATTTGTCCTAACTTTTTGAGTTATCTTGGTGACAGGCAGACCGTCAGACAGATACGACAAAAACATAACCTCCTTAACGGAGGTAAATATGCTTTATCAGGTACACATAGGGACATGGTCCATAATTAACCTTATTACTAGAGTTATACTTGTTGCAAAGATCGGGTTATGTCATCATTACAAGCTATGCTGCCCAGCGACAAGTGGAATCAAACCTGGAACACAGACATAAACAAACGAACAAACTGATTGTCACGAAAATTTGGCCATTTACTCTTCGTGATATTCCTAACTGCTCATGTAAATTTAATAAAGATCCGTTGATAACTTTTCGAGTTATGACATTAAGAGAAAACAGGGAGACAAACAAACTAACAAACTGATGAATGGATCTTTACCAAATGTTAATCATCTGTTCCTCCTAACATACCAAACAATTTCTGTAAATTTCGTAAAGACCCTTCCATAACTTTTTGACTTATCTTGATGACAGACAGATAAACATACAAATAGACAGACAAACTCGACGAAAACATAACCTCCTTGGCGGAGGTAATTACAATCGGAGACAGAGCAAGATGCACTTGAAGCATAATGCAAAATTTTATTAGAAAAGTTTAGACACGTCCCCAGCGGCGCTCGGCATAGGAGCTCATCAGCAATTCTTCCCTCGTATCGGACCCTCCAGGGCAAGATTGGCTTCCTGAAAACTCAGGGCCTTATAATCTTCATTGATTAATTTAACTCGGAGAATATTGAGCGACAATCTTCAAAAGATCCTCTGTCAGACGCGAGTTAATGATGCTGAGCTTCCGCTTTATTCATCAATTACATAAGCTCACTGTATAAATTATTTAAAAGGTAAAAAAATTGCTCAAACAAGTTTTCTTTATTGGTAAAAGAAATCGGTTAAGGCGATGATATCATCGAGTAGATATGTTTCGCAGGAAGTAAAGATACGCTTTGGGAGAAGAGACGAGGGGCGTTACGGAACTGGCGTCTTCAAAGAAAATTTTGCGTCTGAAAAACATCTTTTGAAGACAGGCTTTCGATCATGCTCGAGAAGCCAGGGGCGGTCAACTCAAGTGCAGAAGATTTCTCAGGAAAAATACCTGTTAAAACAAAGTCGGCGAAGATGGAGGCAAGAGAATAAAGCAAGCAATCTAGGCATACGGTTTGTGGCCTAATACAGCGACCTCTGAATTACTAGTACCTTTAGTATGTACAGTCTTTCAACACTAGTTAAGTCTAGATAGAGCAAAAAAGTTCACAGTTTCCTATATATCCACTAATGCACAATCAACGCAAAAAATTCGTACAAAACCCCTAAAGACTCGAGTTGGAGCAATAAATTTTTTAATTTGTAAGAATAATTAAAAATGGAAAGTACGGAGCAACAAAATAGTAGGTGCATAGCAAATGTCCGAAGAAACTAAAACTAATGCACAAATAAAAGTAAAAAGTTCACGTTAATTATTGTTAGCATTATTGTGTACCTCCAAAATTTTCGTGGATATCTTTTTCTGTACTTGTATGAGAGAATTTGTTCAAATTTAATTGCTAATCAAATTTGTGTCTTTTCGACTTTTCACCACTAGTCACACATATTTATCCGTATGTCTCCATATTTCTTCATTTTCTACGATAATAAATTTTCAGTTTTAATTAAATCTATATCAACATGGAAACATTGGTTCTAAAAGTACCACTGTACTTTACTGCGACAGTAAAAGCACAGTAAGCGAAAGAGTTCTTAGGAAGACTAATGTTATGAATTAGAGGATTAATGCAATTGAGTTTTTGTCACTGCATCCTCCATGAAGACGTACTCAACTTGAAGAAAATATCCCGTAATTTTAAGGGAAATTAAGGCAGCAAAAATTTAAAAATCTCTTACATACACGACGTTTTTTCTACGCAAACTCACCAACGAAGAAGACAAACTAAAATACCGGTAGAAACACGCACCTCACTTCATGGTACAACCTCACTCAGCAAGAGGCTATGAGACACTGAATATAGTATGCAGGTAGGTCTTGGACTGTGCTCCGTAACAGACGTTGCAGACACACAGTAAAGACTCCACGTTGTCACCTATACACCCTCACTGTAGCTGCCCGACAAGGTGCTTTAAAGTAGGTCTGAGGTAACTCTATTCAGTAGGTGATGAATTCCCTCTGAGAAGTACAGGACTTCTTTAGAGCCGCGCCTGATGGGACAATAGTTACATTCTACTAACTATTTAATACCCGTGAATCTTACGTGAGTTTAGCAGCAAAGTAAATAGCATCATTTCCCTTCAATTTTCTTTTGCTTGCATTTCCTTGCGCTGGTCCAAATGGAATAAGTCGCAGCTGATAGGGTTACGCGTCCATTTGTTCTAGCTATTCTTTGACGAGCAAGTGCCCCGAGGCTCACGGAACACAGCCCTTCCCCCCCCCCCCCCTCCTTCCGACCGCCTGTCGGAAGCCCGCATGCGACGCACTCGACAGACCAATTTTTCGAAGCTGTATGACAGCCAAATTGATTTGTGCCAGAAAGCGAAACTGGAATTTACAAATGTGTTGCCAAATGTTCGAGTGCATATTAACGACAAAAACTAAAGATACCGTAAACAGAATTACTGAAAGAGATTTTTAAGCATAAGTGGAGCTAAAATGAACGTTTACCGAGGTAAAAGTTCCATGAAAGCACGAAGCAGTGACGATAGTGGAGCCTCCAGGACAGCAATATCCCCTGGTTCAATAAAGCAATAAACTAGGAAGCAGAATAGGAAACTTCTATCGGACCGAGATATTAACGCAAGAACATCGCCTCTTGTGGGGCTTTTTGACCAGCACAAGACAAGGAAGTCCATCTGGTCAGAGATGAAGCATCGAGCAGCGTCATCCCCTCCATTTGTCAGGGGTCTACAAAAAGACTCTGATGGCAGAGTGATGGCTGCAGTGAATGTATTGGTTCTTATACGCGCTGCTCTGTAACATCAGGGAAAAGAGACTTAGTGGCGAGTCATTTGTCTTTTTGTAAAGGGACTGTAAGATCCATGATAGTGAGACCCCACCATTATTTGCCTAGAGACTTATACAGGTCTACTCTGCACGAGCTCCATGATGTTTACAGAATGAATGTCTGCACATACACGCACACACACATCGGTAGTGAAGGACTAACCTTTCCAAAAAGAAATATATGAGGTTGTACATGAAATGAAATTTGCATATAACTACAAGTGGCGCGGCTGATGGGCATCGGCGGCTGCACAAGCGCCCTTCAAGAAACACAAGAGCGAGGACTAAGGCGCAGATTCCTCACACTTGGAAGGGCAAGCAACACCCACACATTGCATAATTCCAGTTCAGAAGCAAAATACAGATTGTATTGTATGTAAAGGCGTTCTCGAGGCATTGCTGGCCAAATTAAAAATCCCAAGACAGAGTGTGTATTGAAGAACATTAGGGACAATAGGCGGAATGATCTTCAAGCAGAAATTGAGCAGTTTCGCTCGAGTGAGAGTTAGAAGACCAACACTGAAAAGAAGTTTTCTAAGGTCAATATTTATCAGCTGATAAGCTACTATGCAAAGGAAGCAGAGCTCATCTTAAATGACAAGAAAGCGTGGAAGTGGAAGCGCTCAGCCTCAGCAAGATGAGTCCAATCTACAAAGTAAGCAATAAAGTAGAGAGTCCACATCTCGAGCTGACGTCTGCTGAGACTCTCATCAGTTCCTTAGGGCAGGACAATCTGCAATTTTACTCGGTGATATAGCTCTCCAGAAACGGAGACAGCTGCCGGTTACACAAATGGTGTCTAAATCCGTCGTTTTTAGGGGAGGCGCAGGGTGAGGCAGGAGTGAGGCGCAGGCGTGCATGGGGCTAATGCCGGGCCACACTTTGGAATCGTATGCCCAAGTTCTGAGAGGAAGTTCAGATTGTACGTCGTCCCGACACACAGTGAAAGTCGGTAGCAAAGATACCCATGGAAAGTACTTCAGTTGAATGACGTCCGCTCATGAGTTGAGCGTGCAGTTGCATAGAGTGGCCCCGCATAAGCGGAAGCTACATAAGACTGGATGCAATTGCTGCTCACGCGCTGGTACACAAAGTGAGCGGTGTAGCCACGTCGGGAGCTTTCGAAAGATCCAAAGCGCAGTGGGAGATAAGTAAAGAGAAAGTCATATAGATCTCTATTGCGGAATTACCATGATCTTATGGTAATTATTTAAAGCCTGCTGCATGATTATTATTATATAAATTAGTTTAAGCCTCCCTGACCACTGCAAAGGTGTTCCAAGAGAGGAAATAAGAGAGACGCGCAGTATGTCGAGAGCAACATGGAGCCTGTGCAGGAGGGTATGGGGTATCGTGTAAACAAGTTCGCCTAAAGGCCTTTCCACGCGGTGGGGCAATTCTGGGACACGTCCGATTTTGCTCTCTTTTTCGCTCTCTAGCTGTTAGAAGTAGGACATGCCCTACTTGTTAGCGAACTCAACGCAGACGGATTGAACAATGGATATACCCTGGGGCTTGCAGTTATTAGTGATGAGCCTTCCTTCCTTCTTTGAACTCATAACACTAAAAATTTGAAGTCGACTGCAACCGTGCACTCCTGGAAGCCTAGTAGACATTTAGTTGTAGCCGGCACCGGTGTATATGAATTTCCTAGTTCATTTATAAGTCTGACATTTAGGGCGATATCTAACTTTCTCCAATAAGTTCGTTGTACGCAGGGCGTAAAAAATTGATCCTGATCCTTGCATGAACAGTCTAGAGTGTCATCGAAGCAGAATATAAATCATGACATAGAAGCAGCATGGGCTGCCTCTTTGTGCAAAGAAAGAAGAACTGCGTATCCAATTCCATGGGAGACAAGGCAGGCAGGATTTATGAGATATGTCGTCCAGGAGGGACGGCTTCTGACTTCCTTTGCTCAACAGCCTGACACACGAGAGCCTCATGCCGCTGTTAGCGACCTCCAGCTTCGATGTATTAAAGCGTCACTTGGCATCAGATATTGGTCTCGGTACACAGGACACTTGGTACACAACATACTGATGCAGAGGATGCTTGTACACAGGACACAGCTAAGTTGTGATGGCAGACACTGCGTGTTCAGGTACAGGAACACTGCGGGAGTACTCGTATTCGACGTCTGTGCCAGTAAGTGCCCCACACCAGGAGCTTACTAACAGAATGTTTACCGTACGCTGAAAATATTTCAATTCGATCAAATTTACTGTTATTTTGCTGCAATAAAATTTTTTGAATATTTTTTCCTGGGCCAAAACTCATATTTTGCCGAGAAGTTCAGCACTTTGGAACCAAGTCATGGACACGATACTCGCTTCGTTGCTGGCGGCAATCTTAATTATCCTCGTACCCTCAAGTCTAAAGTTAAGCAATCTTTTTTCTTCCAGTCGGTTCAGAGCTGGAACAGTCTTCCAATGAATATAAAAACAGCATATTCTCTACTTAACTTTAAGAAACGCCTCAAGCTATATCTCTTGCTTCCTCTTCATGACTAACAATTATTCATATCAAAGAGTACCGCCTTCAGCTGTTACCTTCCATGGCCCTGCAATTAAAAGTCGATAAAGGAAAAATAATAAAATGAATTGTGTTGTCAAAGACCATTGTCGGGGAATGGGGTAAATCGCGGGCAATACGGCGTAATTAGTTAGGTTCGCCATAACTAAATTTTATGGGACTTGCGCTTTCGGAGCCATCTGAATACTCCGGTGGTAGCCTTTATTTTATTTTATTTTTTTTTTTACCTTCGAGAGAGCCTTTCTGTCTTGCCCATTTTGCGTCCTTCCGTTGCAGACCTTCTATTTATTTTAGTGTGACTTGCTGCTCCCGTTGCGCCTTGATTTTGTACAGGGAGCACCCCCGTGCGTATGTGCATTATAGGTATCTTCTTTATTGTTCTCGTAATATCTGGGGAGTGCGTCTGTGGCCCTGATTGGCTATGCTGAATGTCGTCATTGCTGTGTTCTCTGCTCTCCTAGCATTCTTACTGCTGTGATAGTTGCTCTGGTGAGGCCTATCCTGTGGCGGCCTCGGCGGTTTGTAAAAGTTGCCTTGGCCTTTAACTAGGCCTTCGGGACGTCTGTCTTCGGTGCCCAGATTGCTTTCTCATTTTACTTTTACTTTCTTTCCTGATTTTGTGCTCCTACTGATCTTACCTTCAAAAGTTCGGCTTCCTTCTTCCAGACTTGCTGTTCCCATGCGCGTTGGTCCTCTAATGTGCATGGGATCCACGTTTCTGCCATTACACTACGTGTCCCTTCCTTCTCTACCCTTGAACCTCTATAGTTGTGTCTAGGGAGGCTTAAACATATGATATAATAATTATTGCACTAGCGACCCTTGTTTTATGCTTCCCTTCTCTTATTACTGGTATTCCTAACTAACTGTGCCTATGCTCGTTCGATACTGGTTCAGGAGAAGGGCACCTTCTTACTGAAAGTGAAATTTCTGTCTATACTGTTATTGGTCTCCCTTCTTCTGTCTGGGGAGCACAGTAAATTTTATACACCGCTTAAATTACAGTGGTTTCTCTCATCCTATGTTGTGTGGCGCGGCGCCCCTAGGGGCTCGTGTAGGTTGCCTTGGCCCTTGGCTGGCCATTTGGGACGTCTGTCTTTCGTGCCCGTTTGCACCCTTCCATTTTCATGCTCCTACTTGCTCATGCTTTATTCTGATTTGCCTCTTCTTGCTCAGCTTGCCGTTCCCGTGCGCGCTGGCCCTGCATGTGAGGTGGCAGGTTCGTGCATGGGTTCCACGTTTCTCCCGTCGCACTCTACGTCCCTTCTTTTGCCTCTCTTGGAGGAGCTCGGTAATTGCTTGGGGAGGCTTAAATTCCTTATACATTAACTACTACTATTGATTTCTCTCAATTATATTTTTGTGTTACGAACATACAATTACGTGAAACTTTGATGTCATAGTGGTTCTTCACTTGTCTGCTCTATCTTGCCCGAATAGTTCCTTGAACTAATTAGGGGCTTGAGACTTGTATGCTTGATTTAGAATTACATCTATCTATTGATATCTCCTGTATTAGGTTTTTTTTAAATTCTGTACAAGTTTCAATAAAAATTATTATTATATTATTATTAAACAACCGTCAAAAAATCAAGCATAAAGCTCGAAGAACAACCTTAAGCCAACAGTTCTTTCCACATTTCATAGTCAACATTTGGAATAGACTCCTCTCCAATGTTGTCGGTGTGGAGACAGTAAGCGCGTTTAAAAATCGTCTTGACAAACATTGGAAGAGACATCCTCTACAGTTAAGAACTCCTCTAGGAGGTACAACCTCTTAACGATTAAAGATTGGGAGGCCATATTAATCTTCCCTCTTCCGCCCCAACTAACTTGACGTCTTTAAGATCCGCCGATCTGCAGCTATAAATCCTGCTTGCATGATCGTCTCTTTGGTAGAAATTTTCCCCGATTTTCTTCTTTTTCCTCAATCATTTAAATGTTACTGACATAATGGCACTAGCTCATAGAGGGCCGGGACTTAAGTTTCATCTGCCCTCTGGGAGTGGGTTTGTTGGTCCGTCTCCTGCCGCCTATCTAACCTAATCTAACCGTAACTAAGGCTAGCTAGGGCTCCTAAAATTTGCTGGTGAACTTAAAGCGAACCACTTGAGTAACGGATTAAATTGGGTATGGGTGCGAAGGTGCAGACTGTGGTTCATTTTCGCTTCACAATTCGTGGCTAAGATACAGCAGGATTAGGGCGCCAATGAGTAAAACTTCTGTATTTAGGAATATCTACAGGCCCTGGCTACTTCAAAGAGCTTACTAGGTTGTAGAAAGAGCCTAAAAATTGTTAAGGGCGCATCACAAGCGTGGCAGTTAAAATATGTCAATGTCTTCCATCATTCTTTGAAGACCCTGCGACGCTCACATCTGCAGCTGACGTGCAATGCAGCTGTCAGCGTCACAATGCAGCTGTCACTGGTCTTGCAGCTTTGTTCTCAGGTGCACAAAATGCAGATTTATTTAAAGCTGAGAGAAGGGCTCGTCACACCACTGGAGCCTGGGGCGCTGTCCAGTGTTGCACTGAGTCCTTCAGTGTTTTCTGGTATATTTATATACTGAGTCATTCAGTGTTTTCTGGAATATTTATATACTGAGTCCTTCAGTGTTTTCTGGTATATTTATATACTGAGTCATTCAGTGTTTTCTGGTATATTTATATACTGAGTCCTTCAGTGTTTTCTGGTATATTTATATTCTGAGTCCTTCAGCGTTTTCTGGTATATTTATATACTGAGTCCTTCAGTGTTTTCTGGTATATTTATAAACTGAGTCCCTCAGTGTTTTCTGGTATATTTATATACTGAGTCCCTCAGTGTTTTCTGGTATATTTATATACTGAGTCCTTCAGTGTTTTCTGNCCTGTGTGGTGGCAGGTTCGTGCATGGGTTCCACGTTTCTCTCGTCGCACTCTATGTCCCTTCTTTTGCCTCTCTTGGAGGAGCTCGGTAATTGCTTGGGGAGGCTTAAATTCCTTATACATTAACTACTACTGGTGGTTTCTCTGAATGTTATTTTGTATTACGAACATACAAATACGCGAAACTTTGATGTCATAGTGGTTCTTCACTTGTCTGCTCTATCTTGCCCGAATAGTTCCTTGAACTAATTTGTGGCTTGAGACTTGTATGCTTGATTTTGAATTACATCTATCCATTGATATCTCCTGTATTAGGCTTTTTAAATTCTGTACAAGTTTCAATAAAATTATTATTATTATTATTATTATTATTAAGAGAAAAAGTAAAATCAAGAAAGCAGGAAACTACGCACAGAAAAAGGATGGAGATGCCGTAAGTATTTAAGAAAGGCCTTATGAAGGATAACTGGATGTAGAGATTAACTGCATAGATGCAAGTCATATTTTCATGATATACAATGACGGCATCTTTGAATTTCAGGAAAAAAAGTCTAGTCACTGTATGGTTACATTCATGAGGCCAGGATATGGTGCATGCCAAGAAATAAAGAAAACCTTTGCACGGAGGGAAAGTGGGCTCAATTCTTACGCGATACGTTAGAAGTAAACCTTTTTCTTTATTGTCTCCTCAAAAGCCCAGACGATGGACGAGTTTCTTAGAGGTGCCAAAAACGTGCAATAGTAAACAAACTCAAACGTTTAGTGTTACTTCTAAGATCTATCATAGCGTTATCAAAAGCGATAGTTGTATGCTAGCTGCGTACACAAACGAAACAACTACCTATTAGAATCCTTTGATCCAGCTAGAAGGAAAGAGAGAGTTTTCAGCTCTAGCTACACATAAGGTGGCAAGTGTAGATACGACATCCTCCAGTTTAAGTGCGACAACTTACGAGGTCGTTGTAGGAAGGCGACAGCCTGTTAGTGACGTATGGCTCTACGATGATCATCATGGCCACGAACTGCAGCAGCAGCGCCACCAGCAGGTTACGGTGAACTCTGAGTCGGTCACACTCCAGGGACCTGCAAGAGTTAATACCACTTCTATTACATCACAAGAGCAAGTGTACGTCATAGTGAAACAGTACTGAAACTTGCAGATAAGTTATTTAGTCTGCACGTACGCAGTATGCAGCTGTGTTATTTATGCACGCGGTCCGTCAAATTTATCAAACATTGAGTGAATGCGTGGCAAGTATTTAGATTGTGGAGCGAGAGATCGGTGCGTGACAGCGAAGATTCCCCCAAAACAGAAAAGTTATCTTTAATTACCTCCGCCAAGGAGGTTATGTTTTCGTCGTGTTTGTCTGTCTGTCTGTCTGTCTGTCTATCTGTTTGGCTGTTTGTCTCTTTGTTTGTTTGTCTGTCACCAGGATAACTCAAAAAGTTATGAACCGATTTGGATGAAATTTACAGGGATTGTTAGGTATGTTGGGAGGAACAGATGATTAACTTTTGGTGAAG
>LQNS02000137.1:3454564-3486768 GCA_001587735.2 Parhyale hawaiensis
GGTGAGATGGGCAATGAGACTTGCGACCTTGTGCTGGTGAGATGGGCAATGAGACTTGCGACCTTGTGCTGGTGAGATGGGCAATGAGACTTGCGACCTTGTGCTGGTGAGATGGGCAATGAGACTTCAGTTGCTGATGGAGAGACATCGACATGGACACTCTAGACCGCTCAACCATTATGCCTCCATTAAACTATCCATCATGCCCTACCAATCGAATGTCTGTGAGTCCCCGATAGGCTGCTGTAACTAATTGCGCTTCCACAGTCATGTTCTAGGTCTGGCCAAATTTTTAAATATATATTTTTCTTTATTTTTCTTCTCTTCAGCTTCAGCTATCTACAATTTTACATAATAGCAATAGTTTGTAGAAAGCCGGAGCGTCATGTTACTGCTGCTCTCTGGGAATGGGGCTGTAGGGCCGTCTACTGCCTGCTATCAATCTAAACTAATCTAATCTATCACACTGGAGCCCACTCTAGCCAAGGCCCCCTAGAACACAGTGTTCTAGGGGGCCTTGCTCTAGCACGCTCCAACATCGCACGCGCTGCAACTGTCTAGTGTATCAGGGAACACTCTGTGCAATGGCAGTAAGAAGGTAGATCGTCTTGCCCGCACATCTAAACTAGGAAACATACATGCACTGTTACGTGCTGCAGCCTATCCTCTATCGGCCCTAGAAGAGTATACGGCTGCAGTCGATCACATTATGTTAGAGCTATGTTGTCGGAAACGTAGGCTTTTTAACAACTGGTGTCTCTATCTCTCCACCCGACTGTCCCAATTTCGGGATGAATGGGTTCTTCCCTAGTGAACTGTGAATGGCAGAATAGATGACGCTTCATCCCTGAGTATCAAGACTTCCTCCCTAGCTTGGAACAGAACGATGAATGAGGCAGCTGTCCTAACTGCTAGTAGTATTTAGTTTGACATCAGCACTGTCATTTATTTCCAAATTCCAAAGTTATATAATTTAGAAGCCTTCGCTGATTTACCCTCCTCACTTGCCACTGTGTTACGATTCAAATTTGGCAGTTGCTCGCAACTTAGAAGAATTGTTTATTTAAAAAGGGTTTTGGCTATATACTTCCTATTTACAGTTTGAAGGCACCACATTAAACTATCACAAGAAATCAGTTACTGTCAAAGTATTAGAGAACAATCAGCCGATATTAATTTTAATTTAGTGCTCTCTTCTCGGAATCAAAGTTAAAGCAAAAATAATGGATATAAAAGACATGCATATTTACAATAATTGAATGTTGGCAGCTATAACTAGAAGCTGGTGAATGAATCTGTTTAGCAAGCCGATGACCACTGTGGTCTATAGGTGCAAGTTTGACAAGTATTTCTTTCATCTTCATCATAATTATAATTTTCATAAGAATGCAGATTTCGTATAAAAACATGTAATATCTTTTCAATCTCGGTCTCTGAGCATACAGCACACTGCACATTCGAGCATACAGCATGCTGAACATTCGAGCATACAGCACACTGCATATTCGAGCATACAGCACACTGCACATTCGAGCATACAGCATGCTGAACATTCGAGCATGCAGCACACTGAACATTCGAGCATACAGCATGCTGAACATTCGAGCATACAGCACACTGCACATTCGAGCATACAGCACACTGCACATTCGAGCATACAGCACACTGCACATTCGAGCATACAGCATGCTGAACATTCGAGCATACAGCACACTGCACATTCGAGCATACAGCATGCTGAATATTCGAGCATACAGCACACTGCACATTCGAGCATACAGCACACTGCACATTCGAGCATACAGCATGCTGAATATTCGAGCATACAGCATGCTGAATATTCGAGCATACAGCACATTGCACATTCGAGCAGCACTTCGCACAAGAACGCTATTTAATCGTCAGGCGCTTGAAAAGAAATTTAGAGGCGAGTAAGCTTGCTACATATGTTCTTTCGACCAGACTGGTTGATGCCCTGGAATCGAATTTTGATATTAAATATAATCAAACAATAGTAACAATGCTATCATCAAACTACTATTGCCATGAAATTATCTCTCAGAGACTCGACATGGACGAACAACGCTCTCACGTTAGGTAACGCTCTGCTTTATTTATAAAATACGAAAAAGGAAGGAATACAGGCCAGTGTATGTAAATGATTATTTAAGGCTTTCTTTGATTATAATTTTGCTCTAGTGAAAGACTGCACCCTACGTATAGTGCCATACAGTGTTTTGATATCCTCTTTGAGTGCTTATTAAAAACATATTTCCGTTCAAATATAAAATTGCTCAATTCTGAGCCCCTCGCCAGTTACCGCAATTGTTGCCTCGTTATATTCCCACCTGGAACGATTCCCACGCGAAAAGTTTTCGCCGATAATGAGGATGATTTGGGAAAAAAAGACGAGCAGTCCCTAAGTTTTCCTTACGTGAGCGTAGCATGACAGCGCCGACCGAGGCTCAAAGATTGTCGTTAATGCGAAACTTTCCCAATGAAGTCCTGGATTACGGCCTTCATTTTGACGCTTAAAAGGAATTTTCAAAACGGACAGGAAATGAAGCGCAAAATAGAATTGGCTCTCGCTGCCTGAGGATGTTTTCTGACAACCTGTTGTGTGTGGGTACTGCTATAAACAGCAACATTAAGCTACAGAAGCGCTAGTGACTTGCATTTTCGCTTTGCGTGAGGGGAAAACAGTTACCGTAACGACCGAATGGCAAAAACGTGTTAAAGACTCAGCTGTTGTTGAAGGTGCGGAACCAGTAGCAGGATTCTTATAGAAACGTTGTTTTGAATGTCAAGAAGTCTAAACGTTGGCGATGTTGGAATAAATTCCTTTCAGCACTTGTTATCTTCTTTGAAAGTCTTCAGTGTGATTATATTAATTTGGAGCAAGAAAACAAATACTCTTTACATTTACTGAACGATTTACCTCTCCTACAATGCTCGTTCAATGAGTGTTCCAGGGCTGCGTGCGTGTAGTTTCATATTGAAACTGTACGTGTACGTCATTAGACGTGTACGTCATTGGACCGTAGAGTTAATAACTTTATTTTCCATAATGCTAAATATACCGAATTTCATGCCAGAAGGAGTATCTGCGCAGCATTGGCTCCATCACTTTTTTAAAAAGAAATCTGTCGCTGAAGCACACAGAATTCTTCTTGAAGTTTGCGGCGGTAATGCTTTGTCGAGAACAAAATGCAGAGATTGGTTGATGATTAGAAAATAATTATTTTGATTTTGAATATATAAAAGCTTTGGCTCACCGTTTGAGCCGAGCATTGAAGGAAACAAATGGTCGCTCTACGACCACAGACAAGACTAAGTGATCTTCTACAACATGAGAACGCCAGACTAAGTGTTTCAAAACGGATGAAAAACTACTTAGCAACGCTAATATGGAGAGTCCTACCCCACCCACCGTATTCACCAGACATTGCCCCGTTCGACTATAACTTATTCCAATCGATGTCATATGACCTGGTTGAGCAGTTCGTCCATGCTTATGAATATCCCCAAAAAAATGAGCAAATAGCCTAAAAAGACGTATCTTTTTTTTTTCTCGCGAGAAATTAAAATTCTGATAGAGTGCACTATTACTCTCTGTTTAAGTGTATGCTAGAGAAACAAATACCTCCTTCCGTTGTAAAAACATTGAAGTAATGGCTCCAAACCCAGATATGCTCTGTTAAATGAGGCGGAAATGTCACCAGCGATTTGCATGACTAATGGTATACGGCAAGGAGGCGTACTCTCTCCCATTCTGTTCAGTATCTTTATTGACTGTATCTACATCAAGCTGAATGCATATTAGCAGTAAATGCCTGTAGTTATGCTACAAATATGGTGCTTTCCTCTCCTCATCCTACCAAAAGCTGCTCGCAATTTACGAGAGCGAAGTGAATAAACTGTGCATTGAGAATAATACAGTGTAAACAGTATGGATGTATGTTTTATATTTGCGAGCGAAGTGAATCAACGTTGTATTGAAAATAATACAGTGTAAACAGTACAGATGTACAGTATAATAGGCCTACGAGAAGTAGCTGATCCGAGGTGCTCCCGGTTATAAACATTCTGTTCTCAGTAGTGAAGAGCTTGCGTATCTAACCAGCTTCTGTTACCTGGATGTTAAAATCACTGGTGATTTTCGTAATAACAAGAACGTGGAGACAAAAGCGAGAGCTCCATGGAATTGGCAGCACGTTAATTCGAAAGTTCGGACTTTGATAATAAGTTAAATGCCAGTTCTTTTGGACATATTGTTACCCCCTTTACTGTAACTCCCTGTCGTGTAACTTTATAAAGAAATCCATTGGGCGCTGATGCAACGCTCATAACGACATATTAAGCAGATTAAGGAATGTATCTAGGTCTACTTGTGTGAGTCTAATGTTTGCTCAAAAGTGCATAGGTACACTGATTGTCTCAAGCTCAAAATCAGGAAATGCGCCTTCAGCCTGAAAAAAGATCAAGAACGCCAACACTCGTTATTAAAAGTCATCCGTAATGGCCGTGGGTACAAACGATCTGATATGCGTCTCTATGATGGCGGCCAAGCACTGGGGCGACATGCCCTCTGTTTGCCTGTAGCCTAGAAATAAGCGACATTCTCTGTGTACCATGTAACATTTCAATAAGTTTCTTGTAATATTTCCATGAGTACTTAATAAAGATTATTATTATTATTTGAGGAAAAATAGTAGCTAGTGATGGAGAATACTTTTAGTGACGTCTTGCTTATTAATATTGTAAGTAAAGCATAACTTTTTGCCGAAAAAACACAGAGAACTTATTCAAGATTCTAATATTTATGAACAGGAAATAAGAATTCATCGATATCACTCATCAGCGGCGACACCCATCAAATCTTAAGACCCTAAAATGACTTAAAACTGAATATAGTTTATGATAACACCAATGACATGATATATATTGGTGCATTATATTTTTCTGGCTTAGAAATTCAATTGTTGCATCACTATGAGCATTTTACTCTTTATTCCAGGTGCTAGTGTTGCCTTAAAACACTACAGTGAAATATTCATGACCCATTTGAAAGAGCGGACAGGAACTATGGTGTAGCTTGTGTTTAGCGAAGTGTTGTCGTGCTGCAGCATATACTGAAAATTCCTAATAGCTTTGACTATGAAAGTTTCCATCTACGAATAATTTTTTTGCCATTGAAATTTTGCACGCAAAAGCGCAGATTATTTTCAATCTAGACTCTAGATAATTGATCTGCTTATTCAATATTGTGCATTTAATAATAAAGCTGGAAGGCAAGCTGCGAGTACAACTTGACGTATTATCTGCGCAGTATTTAGGGATGTACGTTCGTCCTGCTGCATATTGCCGCAGCACTTTCCATTGGAGGAATGGAGGTCTTATGTGTAGCTCAAGTTGTTGAACAAATTCTACTTCAAAGTTAAAAGCGCCTCGTACATATAAACTAATCCGACTCACATCTTGGCAATTAAGTGACGTCATAGCAACTCTTTCAACGAAAGCGCACTTATCTAAAACTAATATATAACCTCCCATTGCGTATCCATGTGCGTATCCAGAAAACTGTGTACCAACTCTGAGAAATGGTACCAATATTTCCGGCCATCGGGCTGCGCCGCACACGAAGATACCCTCGCTCAGCTTCGGTCGCCATATTTCTTTCGGCTGAGACCACCCTGGCCGCACAGGTTGTGACTTCAGTATTTTAAAATGGAGTTTTCCGAAGCCTCGTGTTTTTTATAATAGTCACCCGCCCTGGGACTACCAGAAATATAAAACAGGAATTGTATTTCATTTGAAATACGTCTGTACTGACGAATATCTTTGCAAAAATACAGCTACGTCGAAATATTAAAACTAAGTTTTATGTCATAACTTAATTTTTTATGTTCAAATATTGAGAATAGCATTGAGGAGTGACCAAAATAAAACTTTGTGACGATAATCTTTGCGGAAAACCGTTGCGGAACATTCACGGCATGGGTCTCAAAGGCACTGAATTCTGAACAGACATTGTTCGGCTGACGGCGGACACACAAGCAGCGCTCTATACTGTCGCCAGTATACTGCACAGTTCACGCTTATTTTCAACTGGTTATCACTAGTGGTTTTCATTATGAAAAAAGCCAACAGGTTTTTCTTTTGGGACACTGACTACGGAAATCAGAACGCTGTTACTGGCAGGAGGAACTGCCAACAGAAACTCAACTGTTAGTGAATTTTAACTGAAAGCCTCGCTTTCAATTTGCTTGATGTAAGGACAGAAAGACGCGACAGAGAAATCCACGAGGGGGCTAAGTAATTAGTCTTTTGAAGAGTGCACAGCTTCTTGTTAAGGTACGCAGTGAAAGTGTGCATTTGGAAAATAGGCCAAAGGTCGCCATGCGCAGCCAATATCTGTGTGTCGGGTCGTTAAAACGACATACAGTAATACTCGACACAACGGGAAGCACTTATTTGTATTTATACATGCACTATTCACGGACTTGTGTGTGTAGATTTATGCATTTAAAACTCATTATATCTCACGTATAGATTTTCTGCAATATGGCCCCAGGTGTCTAATAGTTAACTCGATATATTTTTTTTTATGGTGTGCAATAAATTTCTAGTGCACGCTGGTCGTTAATGAATATGGCTTGCTAGTAATGCATAGAACAAACTAGTACCTATTGGTCGAAATGAAGCTCTGGCATCAGTTTATGCCGACAAATTTTGGATGACGATGTTGCTATTAATTTGTAAGTACAATATTCTGTCTTTAAAAGGAAAACCAATCTATGCTTTCAATATCGTAGAACATACATTGTGTTCTGCATACACGAAAATCGTCTAGGTTGCACTCTTACTGAATTATTCGATAGACTTTCCAGTTTTGCCTATTTTTGTGAGTTTCACGTTCCATTTAGTGTCGATTGCGAATATTAAGTAGCAGTATTCCTGAATTCCATATTCACTTACGTGTCGGTTTCTGTGCAGTGTCGCCAACTAGTGTTGCTAACATCACAAGCTTGAAGATATACTGCACACTAGTCACGGAACTATTATTCTTGAGTCACCTAAGGTTGATTAGTTTGTCTCAAAAAGTTCACTGCACTTTAGCAGTAGAAATATTCTTAGGTCTCCTAAGACTAAACAGTCAGGAAATTTACTCATTTAACTATAGAAATATGCTTGCGTCAAGTGAAGCTCAGCAGCATACACACAATAACATCAAAAATCAACCAAGAGCAACGGACGATATTTTGAATCGAGCTCGGTATGAACTCCACACAGGAGGTACAAGGGGAAATGAACCCCACCCCCCCCCCACCATGGGGGAGCTTCTTGAAAAAGCCTACATGAAGTCGCTAGCAGAGTGTAGAACTGCTATAAGCCAATTAAAACAACCAATTAGGGACTTGTGAGCATCATTACACTTTTGCATAAGGTAAAGATATACTCCTCAGAGCCAAAGATTTATACAGTAAATAACATGTTCTAGAAACTTACTACTTGACCCACTTTAAATTTTTGTGTAATATCAGAACGTCTTGAGTGACTTCATGAAAAGTAAGTAGTCTTCTAAATTGCCAATTTGCCAGTTAACCCATAAAAATTTTTGCGTTTTCTGCTTGACCATTCCCTTGAAAAATCATCCGAACCTTTTTTTAGCTGATATCATACTAGAATGATTGACAGTATTTTGATGAAAAAATCAAGGAGTCCAGAGCAATGAATCCTTAAAGCAAACATGTACTGCCAATCCCTGAATGCTTGGCATCAACTGCCGAGGTAATGTTGCCATTCACAGCAACATTATACATCTAGCACTACTGCAAACTGTGTCAGGTGAAGAAATCTTTGTAATAGATATAAAGAGGAATATTTGATGGTTGCACGTGTTGGCCTCGTTTTCTATATCATATTGCTTTACTTAAAAGAAAAATTCAGTCAAGACTACTCTGTAATTTTTTACTTTGCAGAACAGGTTGTATTTTACAGCGGGTAAATCTGGCGAGACATAAGAGTGAAATTTTTCCTCAGCAAATGCTAATAATAATGAATCTCAGAGTATTCCTTTTATTCCATTCAAAGACATTATTTCTATTGAAAGAAGTCTGTAGTAGCTCGCTAAAAACGTTCTTTTTCCTTAAAAATACAACAGGACAAAGAACAGCAATGTAACCATGGCTTGGCCAATATGGTTTAGTGAAGAACTGAAGTTGATAAGGCTAATTTTTAAAGCTGCTGAGACTTTCCCAAACAGAGTATCGTTCATTATGGAGTCAAAATTCTCCAAACATGCATAGTGGCTTCACGTGAGGAAGCTGCAGCTAAGACGTTCATCACTCTGTAGTCTTTATATCATTCATTCTGTCATCCTTAGTTCTCTTCCTAGTAAGGAAAACACGGCATAAAGTGCAAAGCTGAAGGCATAAAATACGAGCCAAGTTTGCATACGAGAGAAGTTGGAATTACCTGTAATGCTGGAAGATAAAGAGCGACACGAGCAGCATCACCAGAGATACGAGGCTGCCCACGAATGTGATGTACCGCACTGCCTCCACAGCACCTCCTCCACCCTGAGGGAGAGTGTAAAACTTCAGGCAGTGCGAATTATAAAGATTTATGTTAGTTTAAGCCACTTGTGCTCCAGTAGCTCTGATGCCAGCAAGAATAAGTGCAGAGCATGTAATGTTGCAAGAAAAGCGTGCAACCCATGGTTGGCGGAATGCTTAGGAAGCTGAGAAGGGGAAGGAACATTTGAGTAAAGATTATATGTAGAAAACTAGAAAGTATATTATTAGTAGAAAATGACAGAAAGCAGCTAGAACGCCTCATTGTGTAAGACCATCACCAGCATTTCTCACAGCTAGGTCAACCCACCTGACTGCCTGAAAAAGATTGTGATGATGGATGATTCAACTCCTTCTACGTCTTTTTGGTTGGACGGACAGACAACCATACAACGTAAACGAAACTATAACGCCTCGGGTGATGAAGAGGAAACGGAAGAAAGACGTGACATTCCCGAAGGCAGAGCTGAGGCTAGCGTCACAGCTGGGGACCGGAGGCCCATGGGGTGGCAATTTGGCGGTTATCCCGGAATTCCGGTCAATTTTGGGCCAATTTTAAGATCCAAGAATTTAGGATGATTCCCGGTAAATAAAAGAAATTTTACGTTAAAAAAACTGAAGCTTCAGTTGCTGACAATGTAGCTGTTCAGGCACGATAAACTCGTCATGGAGAAGCAAGTGGAGATCACCAAGTTACTTTGAGCAAAAGTATTGCTATATCTCACTTATCTGTGATTGGTTATGCCAAAGATTTCTTCTACGCCCTGACCTGGGTGACATAGATTTATGATTGCGTACAATAATTTTTTTTTGTGTGTGATTTGTAGCGTTTGCACACATACGACAATTATGCTTTCGTAAGTTAATTGCACAACTGCTGCCTGGGTTTTTGTAACTTTTGTGCTATATGATTCCAGTTGGTAAGAAACGCACCAAGTGTTTCCAAATATAATGGTACAGTGTCAATGCCGCTGCAGAGAACAATGTGACAATAGTTGATGATACACATTGTAAGATTTGCAGCAGCTGGCTTGCTGAAAGCTCGGCTCGTGATGGACAGGCACTACACAGTTACTCTAAAATTTCAATTATCATTGAATGATGTACAGGTGGCGTTATGAACGCCACTCGATGTGCACAATAGTCTAGGTACAAAAGTCTGTGGCCAGCGTGAGGGCCAAATGCGAGTTATCTCCGCGGTGCATGTAGCCGTTGGAAATAAAACTTTTCAATGCATGGATGAAAAGTATAATAGACCAGAAGAAAAAGATTAATTGTGCCTATTTCCCGTACAGTATTTTATTACTTTGATATATAATTCTTTTGGTGACGTATAGTACTCGTAGGATAGGCGTGTGTGCAAGTTTTACTGTGTGTATTAAATATGTATTAGTTTAATTGTCTTTCTCTGAGGAAGTGATCTTAGAATGAGCAATTTTTATCACCTAGAATTTTTACCGCGAAAGAAGGCCGAAAAATATTCATCTTCAGTGCAATGTTTATTTCACGGCTCTGTCACAAGGCACTTTTAACCGTGGAACTGCGACCGATCAACGATCAATCTGTGTGTTACCTGTTATCAGTTTCACTTCACAGGTAGAGCACTTAATAATAGACCATTGATTAACTTAAATTAGAATTTTTACAAGTCGTATGAACGAGCTAAATAGAGAAGACTGTCAAACATCTCTATGCGTTTTTAGCGAGAAGTAACACTAGTACTGAACAAATGAACAACACATGCCAGTCGTAACTGATGATACATACTTTACGAAAAATAAACTATACTTTTAACTACTAGTCGTATTGTTAGGTCGATATTGCATCAGTACTATACGGAGCGTAATATTTATACCTGCACACACGTTAGTATACCTTGTTCCCTTTGTAAAGTGAAAAAAAGAACAAATAATAAAATCAGTATCAGTACCATATTGAGCGTAATATTTATGCCTACACACACGAGAGTATACCTTGTTCCCTTTGTAAAGTGAAAAACAAATTTGTAAAATTCTCCACATCTGGAGATGTTTACAGCTGAATTTTTCCTCTTCCTTTCGACTGTACCAGCTCTCTTCCCCCACACAATGACTGTACCACTGCTGCTACTTCGACATCGCCCGACTGTACAAGCACTGTAGTTAGGACCTTTTAAACTTCCCCCCCCCCCCACCTATAACATCTCCTGTCCCCGCTCGTGTCACTAAGATACAAAATTTTCTTTTTAGGCTTCCTTTTTAATTCTGCTGATGGAAAATAAGGTTTTCAAAACGCTAATTTTTTAGTCGACGTTGGTTGATTGAGCAAAGTATTCAAATGCACGGTCCGCGTTGCGTTGTTGAAAGAAAGTAGTCTTACCAAGTTAAAAAAATTCTAAACTACACAGTAGTTAGTAAAAAAAAAACTTTATTGTTCTGCTGACTGCTTTCACAAGAGTTTAGTTACGTGTCAAAATTGTTAATCGATATAATCTCTCCAAGACGAGAACTAAAATTCTTGAAGCTTTTTGACTGGACACTGGGACCGTCGAAAGAAAAAGAAACAATGCAGTACGTGTGGCGAATATCCCCCGGATGAGAGGGCTGTAGGAAAAATACAAAGAGCGTTCAGCACCTGAATGTCTAACTGGTTCCCTGATGTCCCTCTGGTATGCTCATTGATTATTCAGCTCACACGACACCTGCTACGCTCAGCTGAATGTCAAATGACTGGGCTGTAGAGAATTGTTGCGATATTAATGAATTTCATGAAAACATGATTACAGCGAGACAAGCAACTAAATTCAAACGCGTGGACGTTTATTATGCGCACGTCTCGTAAAGCTTCCCTCGTCTGACAAAGACAAACAAACTTTGCACCGGGGCCACGTCGTGCTATTGTTTATCGTAATTGTATCTGTTGTGTTGATTTATTTTTTACATGATATTGCTTGTAGCTTGCAGACCGATGCTTTGTTACGCTGTAAATTATTAAATCAAGGGCGCTAGCAAAGAGTAATTTTCCCGTGTGGAAATGAATTCCATTGAAATGGAATAAAAAGAACGAGCAGTCATTTGCTCGACAGTTAATATCTGCACGGTGAAGTCAAAGTTGACTAGCTAGCAATAATCAGCAGCAATATTAAGAACACCGCAAACACTCTATTAGCGTTGTTGCGTTGGAAGATGTTTTTTTTATTTCGACTACACGAGCAGTACCTTGGACGTTCATTGAAACCCGACTCCCAAATTCGCAACCCATGCCAAGACAACAGTTAACCGACCGACCTCCAAACTTCGCTTCCTTACGGACCCTGCTGGCCCTAGCTTAGGTCAACAGAGAAAACTTTGATCCAACATCTAGAGCCCTAATCGGGTATGTCATAACTTACGCTGCCCCGGGGTGGTACCCAATTTTCTTTTCCTCCTCCACAGCAAGCTATAAAGGGCACAAAACGCGGCTCTGTACGTAGCCACCGGCGCCCACCGCACGTCATATTCAAGCCATCTCCATCACTAAATCCAGGTGCTCCTTGTTGGGTGGTCTCTGAGTCTTCCAAGTAGACAGTGTCTTCTTCAGTCCCTGATCTCCGGCTACCCGGTTCACACTCTGGCTGCTGCTTGTTAGCAGCATAACTCAAAAAGTTATAAACGGATCTTCAAAAGAATTACTGAAGCTGATAACACTATTGAAAGGCACAAATTATTAAATTTTGGTGTTCATACAAAGAAAGTCATTGTCTCAGAGCCAATTTTAATTTTTTTAACCGTTGCCTTGCTTGGCGGAAGTATGCGCTCTCAGAGTGCTCTAGTTTTCCTATGTCATTATTGAAGAGCTAATCCATGGAAAGAATGCGGCTGTGCCCTATTCTCGTTCATCAAAAAAGACTTCGTTGAATCTGCCCCCTACCGTGGGTGATGGTCTTGCGCCACAGAGGCGTTCTAGTTAAATTTTTGCTGACATATCTAATTCCATTGCGCCATTTCATTTTTAACTAAAGCACTCTGAGAGCGCATACCTCCACCAAGTGAGGCAACGGTAGCAAAAAATTCAAATTGATTCTGAAACCATAATTGTCTTTGTATCAACTCCAAAATCTAATCATTTGTGCCTTTTTATATTAATAACAGCTTGCTTAACTCTCTTGAAGATCCGTTCATTACTTTTTGAGTTATAGTGTTAACAAACGTTATGACAAACATAAGTCAAACATACAAACGAACAAACCGATCTGCATCAAATTTCGATCGTTTATGTGTTTTAACATTACTAACAACCCCTATAAATTTCATAAAGATTCATTCATTGTTTTTTGAGTTATTGTGCTAACAAGCATAAAATTAAAAACAGTGACAAACGAAAGAACGAACAAACGGATCATCACCAAAATTTGGTCATATACTCTTTGTTATATACCTAACAACTCATGTTAATTTCATCAAAATCCATTCGTAACTTTTTAGGGCATCGAGAAAAAATGACGCAGACAAACAAACAAACGGATGGACATATCTTCACCAAAAGTTAATCATCTCTTCCTTCTAACATACCAAACAATCCCTGTAAATTTTATCCAAATCAGTTCATAACTTTTTTAGTTATCTTGGTGACAGACAGACAAAGAGACAGACAGACAAACACGACAAAAACATAACCTCCTTGGCGGAGGTAATTATGATGGAAAACAAAGTAATCTAAATATTAGTTTTATTTACCGTAGAGTTACGCTCATTCAGATATGAGCTTCATTTGCGGTCCCGTATTATGATCATGGCAATTCAAATGTTCATTTAATTTTCCACAGAGTTTTTCTCCTGAAGGTCTGAATATTAGAATACTAGAGGGAAAAAGAGTGCTGATACTGTCTCAAGAAGGAGCAAACGCCGTAGGCATTAAACTGTTGCTGCTCACATAATCACCCGTCGATGTACGGTTTTTTGTCGGTGCTACACGCTTGCCAGTAGAACGAGTCTTCGAGTTTTGGCAGCTGAATTAACGTCTAATAGCCTGCATACTCACTTCTTACGTACGATTTTAGGATGAAGCATTCAGAATTTTCACGCGCGATTCTTTCGCCAGGTGAGCAAAGTTTAAAAAACGAACCGCTACTGGCGCCATCTATGTTGCTTTGTTCGCTCCCGTAGTCGCCACAGCTGATTGTTTTCGGAATATCATCATCATAAACTTTAAATTATTTGTGAAGGCAATGGCCTAGCATCTATAACATTATTATGCTTTTTATGTGTTTTTGTTGGCTTGTGGAGCCTATAGCCATTACAATCGTTTATTTGAACGAAAATCGACGTCTGGTAACCATCAGACCATTCTCGCGTTTGAACAGGGAGGCAAAATTTCATTCAATCGCAAGAGTTTCCTCAGCTTTCGGCTTACGTGTGTATTAGTGTTTATGTATTTGGAATATAACTTCAGACTGGACCCATGGTATGGGTCCAGGCATCACTGTAGGCTGACCTGTGTGTGGAATTCCTATTGGTTGCAGGTAGTCTTTTCCTCGTGATCCATCGCAAATCCTTACTATGAGCTGAATGAATAAACATGGACTTAATACAAAGCGTAGCAACCTTCATTTCCACTAGATCACTGTAGAAGCTAAGCGTAATGCATTACTACCATTGTTGGCATATTCCATCGTTGTCTCGATGCTCGAAGTCCTGCAATAATCTTACCATCAGATATTGGCTCGTTTGATAAGACCCTATAAAAATTCTTAGAAATCTGAACCTGCCAATATGGCACGTAGCTACCCTGAAAAAATTTGCCGATGCTGATCAGCAAAAAACTGCAGGCCGAACCGAGGTCGGTCTCAAAACAGCCGACTCTAGCTTTGGGGCCTCTGGGGCAAACGAAAGCGATGTTTTTGATGCATCGATGATGACATGAGGAGATGATATGAATAATAATGTAGACGGAGTGTTTTCACTTCTTCAAAGCAATCGAGGAAAATTATTTCTTGTTGGAGAATTGTAAAACATTTTACAGTAATTGTCCATAGAAAACATTCACTGCAGTTATTGAAGCTACAGATATGCATGTTTTCCGTGATTTGTTCACTAGAACATGCTGCAATGTGTCATTTGTGTGAGTGTTACTGCTGGTAGCCATATCAGTCAGACAAATGACAGAAAACAAAACTAATATTTACTCCATAACTTTTGCTGTATAACGACACAGATGTACAACAGATACAGCTGTGTAACGGATACAGCTGTAGACACGAATATTGTGCTTACTATTCTACATTCTCTCTAATTGAAAAAATCTAATTCTATATATTTCGAAAAAAATATATATATTTCATTAACTCTCGCCCAACCTCACGCCACAACAATATAACAAGCTTTGCTCCCGAACATAATTCACTACTAAGCACGGACACACAGCTAAAGGGTGGTACAATCTCGCTTTCACTTCCCTACAATGAGACTTTCAACATCCTGCAAAATACCATCTTAGTCAAGGCATGACGCACCAGCGAGGTATGACAACGGGTACGCCACACATACATACAATAACCGTGTGTTTTACTCATTTTTAGGTAGTTTATGTACTTATACCGGATTTTGCAAAAGTCCTGTTCTACTTTTTTGCAGGTTTGTGATCAGTTTTAAATGGTAAACGTAATACTGAAGTGCATACATGCCTCAATGAAAGCAAAAAGAATTGAGACATATCTGCTCTCCTCCACGCCGGGCCACAACTAGTTCAACATAACCATACAGCTAAATGTCAGACGGATGGCCGTCCACAACATAGCCATACAGCTAAATGTCAGACGCATCTCAGTCCACAATGCCGTGGGTAGGTGTCAACCTGAATGAACGACCTGGATTAGGAGATCTAGGATAATTCGTCAAACTCAGTTCGTCTAAACTAGATCATCTAACTCAATTCGCCTAAAACAAGTTTATCTAATGGAAACTTCGTCTAAGGAACTATTCACCTAATTGCTATTCGTCTAACACCAAGTTCTTCTGAGGAAGAAGTCATCTAATCTGCATTAAAGGTTTAATAGAAGAAAATTTTCTTTTTAAACCAAAAGTAGCTACATTAAATATTGGAAACATTCAACAATACAAGGCTAACACACCCTGGTCAACGAAGAGTCGACTTAGAGATTATAAAAAAACTCATGTTTATAAATATATATGAACTAACCTAGACTAAGTAACTATGAATAAACCTAAGTTAACCTAACCTAAACTTACCAAACATAACCTAACCTAAATTTATCTAACCTAAACTTACCTAACCAAGCCAAACCTCAACAAACCTAACCTAACCAAACACCCCTAACTAACCTAACCTAAGGTAACCTAACTTAAATAACCGAACTTAAACTAACCTAACTTAAATTAACCTAAACTAACCTGACCTAAACTAACCTAACCAAGCTAAACATAAACTAAACTTAATTAACCTAAGCTATCCTAACCTAAACTAGCCTTACCCAAAGTAACCTAAACTAACCTCAGCTAAACTAACCTTACCTAAACTAACCTAACCTAAACTAACCAAAGCTAAGCTTAACCCAGGTGTAGTGCATTGTTTTTCATACATGAATTTATAAACACGAGCGTTTTTATTATCTTTTAGTCGACTCTTCGTAGACCAGGGTGTGTTAGCCTTGTATTACTGAATATTTCTAAACTTAATGAATGTTTTGTGGCCAAATTGTTAATAGAAGCAGGTGTTTTTTTTTTATTCAACCTCTAATGCAGATTACATGACTTACTCCTTAGACGGACTTGGCATTAGACGAATTGCGATTAGATAAATTGTTCCTTAGACGAATTTTCCATTAGATAAATTTATTTTAGATAAATTGAGTTAGATGAATTCTTTTAGACGAATTGAGCTAGGCGAATTTACCGGCACCCCGTTTAGGTTCACACCATGTCTACCACCGAGCAGCCCACCTCTGTAATACTTGGACTTCGATGGGGCCCTCGTTGTCCGACTTCTCGCGACCCGCGCGGAGGAAAGAAGATATCTCACCTCTCTTTACTTCCATCTTGGCACGCACGTTACCGCTATTTACTACAAATAACAACTTCCTAAGAAGCATAAATTTTCAGTTAGCGCTACGGGCCTTCGCCAAATAAGCCTTTCTTCTTAAGATTGATCCCACACATGTAAAATGAAGTACAACAGGGCTTTTACAAACCCAATATGAACGCAATGGGTTAGATTAGGGTGCGAAATGAATACTTCGAAGCTTGACTTGTCCGTACATCAGAGAGGTTTAATTTTGCGTCAACAGTTACCCTTTTTTGGTTACCATTGAGACTCCGCAAGCAAGAGTTTCCAACCAGTCCAGCGTAATCGGGTTGCTACTAACTTGCAATACGTTTCAAAATGACAAACTCAAAGCTCTTGCCTAAAGTTCCGGACACGTCAAGGCTCGAAATCTTAATTTTATCTGCCACTGAAAAATCTCAAATGAAGAGACGATGCGAGCAAACGTGCATCGGAGATGGACAGAAAGTGCTTAAAATGTTTACCGCTGTCTCTATAACGTGGACGCGGGCCACGCGGCAGTTCATTTTTTTTGTACCGTGGGGTTAGCATCTGTACCATATTTGGGGAGAATTTTGTACTGTATGTGTTTTCAATATACGCTTTCTAGAGGACGAGAACAGAGGTAAGAAATGATAATCTGATATAGAATTCGATCAATGAATGATTAATAGTTTTGGAGTGTAGCAGTCAAGAATTGAATCGCGCCGTGTTTCTGTTTCTTTAGTTCTCAATCATCACAAGCAATATACCATGTGGCGGGTTGGCAATTAATTTGGGACACTTATTCATAGCTTTACATGAGAAACTGACTGCATATAGAGTTTCTGGCAGTGTGCGCTGTACAGTAGCTGGCCACCACTGACGTCATAGCTCACCACACCCCTGCTCTGCTAGTTCTGCGAATTATTCATGTCTAGCGTACCTCTACACTAACATACCACCTGCCATCATCTTTAGTTGGAGATGCGACACATACACTTTCACTGCCAACTTGCTTTTAGTATTATTCTCAATTGTTCGTGTGAATTACAGTTGCAGATGTGTGTTTAATTAAAGTTTGTTGTAAGAGTTTGCCGTTGCTGTCTTTATGTACTTTCTTGATGACGTATTTTGTTCTCTACAATACTTTGCAGTATTGAGTCTTTTAGAAACATTTTAAAATTTCACATCTGTGCAATTTTTTGACACTCGTACTTCACTTACAATAGTATTCAGCACTATAAAGCAATAACTAGAAATATTGCAGTAACAGGCTGTTTATTTACGTCTTACAGGGCGCGGGTTTGCAGTAGGCTACGTATAACAGTTTTTTAATAGTTTGTTATCCAAGATCTCTCGCACCTCAAATGAACCCCGATTGAGATTTACACAAGAGTTATTGCACTCTCAGAACTTACTACCCTGCCAAGAAAGTTGAAGTATTATATTTTGTTCCAACTCCTAAGGAACCCGCGAAGAAAAAAAATAAATGCATATATAAATTTGTATAACACTAAGCAAACAATCGGCCAGCTGAGACCCGAACCCAAGAGCAGACGGTGTCGGAGCAACCTCTTACATCACAACGCTACAACACCCGCATCTACATATAGCAAGCTAGAGAATTAGACCGTCAAAAACAATGGCAAAGAATTTATAGTAACTCTGGGTATTCTATATGCCTCTGCATGGCCCTAATTCTGATTTGAAGGTTATATTGCACCTCATTGCTTCATCTTCCACTTCAAAAATATTTAGAATAGTAAAGGGCGACCCATTCCAACCACACCGTCCTTTTTAACGTGTTGCCAGACTGCACCGTGTACATAACACAGCTCATTTACTAAAGATAGTTATGTCAAGCAAAAGAGTGGCAGCACCTGCAGTTGCAGCAAAGTGACGTCACAGTGGGGACGTCACACAATATATCAGCCAATAGCGTCACTCCTTACAACTTCCTTGGGGCATCCTGGGTAATGCCAAGACAGCGGCATCTTGGGTACTTTTCAAATGGCGCCGTGTGTGCGGCAGGCTAAGTGTGTGTCGCTATTGTTTATTACATAAACGTTGGTAAAATGGTTTAGTTGCAGTTTATTGTGCTTTACATGTGTGTATAACATTCTACTTTATAACTTGTAATATAAAGTTTTCTTGGTGAACGAAAATCGTCTAATTTTGTCTTTTTAAATTCATGCGAATCATTCGATTCCACGCTAAGCATTCGCTTCAACTTAGGCAAACATTTTCAGATGATTTTCTCAGTTCTTTTTATGGCGCTGAAAATCAAGATGCAATACAATACATCAAATCTATGGTCTATTATTTTCCTTTACTTATGTAATTAAGTATATGGCCAGTATTGATAGTTCCAATTTGAGGTAATAAATGATAAACAATTGGCGGGAAAGCCTTTCTGGTATACTGCAGCACAAGGAGCCGCCGCTGGCGGCCTCATTTGTTTACACCAGCAGAGTGACGTGGCAGTCGCCCATTGGCTAAAATTGACATCAGTCACGGCTGTACGTCGCTGCTTGGCTGAGATTGGGCGAAAGGGTGTTCCCTTAGAGCTGACGTAACTATCTGTGGTAAATGACTGTGGTAGCCTACATATTAGCAAAACGTCACATTAGCCATAAATTGCCCTCAATATATACGCCGTGCTTCAGACGTATCCAAGTTGCCGATAGAATATAGAAGTACCTATGATCTGTAAGTAAATAACTTTTATTAGGAACACAATAGGTTCACAAACTCGCCTACATGCATAAAGTCACTAAATTTTACATTATTTATTAGACCCAGTCATATAAATAGGTGTCCACGCAAACGGAAAATGCACAACTACACGCAGCCTCAGCATGATTGGCATTAAGCAACTCGTTCTCGCACAAAACAAAGATACTATAAAACAAGAGTAAGAACGATTCGCTCCAAACGTACAGAGAATTTGCCTGTGCTACGAGTTACACCATCCACTGTGTGTTTGAGCAACACTTTTTCATGATAACTATTCTGGCAAAGTGGCTAGTAACAATAATAATAGTATAAATTTCATCCAGAAACTCAGTCATTAATACAAGAGGCTTAGATAGAGTAATACTGTACTTCAAGTAATGCATCATCAAATAACTTAAAAAAGGTACGGTAAGAAAACAGAGAGGAAATATATATTGGATAAATCAGCTTTCGCCTGCTTACAGTAAGAGAGAAAGTTAAAAATAAGAGCAGCAAGTACTAGGTACAACAGCTCGAGGTCATGCCGATCATATAGTCATCGGCCACTTACAGAATCTTCACCCACCGCTGCTTGAGCGCAGAACTCTACAATAATTTGGGTTAGAGCGTATTCCACGTACGTAGCAACGAGAAAATAGAATTTTCCACTCTCATCTGCAGGCTATACGCACTTTTACGAGCAAGAATATTGAGACACTCTACGTCATACGAAGCAAAGATATTGCTAGCTCCTGTGTATCTGGGAACAACGGCTGCACTTGCAAGAGAAAACAGAAAACATAATTGTTTTTATATAATGTTTTATGGTAGTTCATAAAAACAAATGATGTAATCACAGGGGGCCATTGAACCAAGTGCTTTTTTTATATTAAACACCGAGGTGCGCCAGGCAGCAATGCCTCGCTTGAAAGAAGCTCAGCAAAGTAATGAAACCTCCGCGTAGTTCTGGAGCGAGTGCGTATTCTTTTAAATGGCGCTAGGACTTGCAGACATATTATTGTTAACGCAACCTCATCCAAACAGACATTAGGGCGCATCTCGCTTCATCTCTGTTTTAAAATTCGTTACCTCTAAGAAGAAACAGAAATTTTAAAATCCGAGCAGTAGAGACTGAAAGCGAAAATGAATGTCGTCAGCGAACAATGAGGTTGGAACATAGTGTACACAAAAATATAATGCTGATAGTGCTTATTTTTACTAGATGTTTTTATATCGCCCTATAATTAGAAGTAAAAACGACATCTGTTCTGTAGTGAAGTAAAAAGCCATCAATTTATCCGCACTAATTTTAAAATGTAATGGATTTTTGTTGTTAGACTGCACTAATTACCTTATTTTTCACTCACAGTTCGCTGGCTTTCAATTAAAGACATATTACCATGAACTAGGCAACACGTGGTGCAAAGCTTGTTTGCTCCACAAAAATGACGGTAGAAGAGGAATTTTACCATCAGTGTGACAAGAGCTGTTATTAACAACGGCTTAATTTTAATTCCAGGTATTGCAGTACTGATAACAATAAAGCTACCGTTTCCTAAAGTCAACCAGTTCCTGAAGTTCTGTTAATTTAGCACGCTGATAGTTGCAGCGGCCACTGGTGACACGAAAGTGGCACCGTGTTGGCGTCAGTATGGTGTGTGTCCACACTATCCACCCCGGAGGGGGGAGGAGGAGGAGTCAATGGCTGTTCGGGCTGAGGGTTCAATGAATGTCATGTGTAGTTTGACGTTGCTATGCTATGGGCTATTTGTTTTCGCGAGAACGCTAGTTCTTATGGCGCTGCATTGTGGCGAACTGGTACAACTTTTTTGCTGAATTTGTTACGTGCACTGTAGTGACATTATGTTGAGTCTCGCGCTGGTCACTAGCAACGACTTTGCGGAGGAGTCTGTGTACGTCCGTTGGCGTGCAGTGCAGCACCTGGACCTCCCTCAAAAATTGCTAAGGTGTCCATGGAAAGTGAAGCCGTTTCATGAGTCGAAATAATCTAGCACTCGATGTTGGATGTTTAAGGCAGTTTTATTTCTAGGTTCAAAGTTTTACATCCAAGTAGTAGATATAACTTTGTTACTTTATAACCAATAGTACTATATATAGTAGTTGGAAGTAATTATATTCAACTTAAAAAAAAACACAATTTGCAACTCACGTTAATCCTTCAAGGACCACTGGACCTCACGAGTCCCGTTCCGCAAGAATTAAGTCTCTAAATAATGAAGGGATCAGTGATTTTTGGACCTATGAGCGCCGCGACTATGAGCAGGTAGTCGGAGGACTACAATCTGAGAGAAACGGAAACTTGGTGCTTAAAGGGTTAAACAATGAAACTGCATAAAACAAATTGGGCCTACATGGAATATTGCCCATGAATCGTAAAACACTAAGAATAAACAACAATCTCGGCTGCCAGACGCACGATCTTGTGAGAAGTCTTTATGTTATTAAAGAAAGCATGAAATACCTCGGGCTGAAGCATCAAAAGCTCATTAGGTGATGACTCCCTCACCTGGTTCTGCTCCAGGAGCGTGATGACTTCCAGACACTGGGAGTAGTTGGTCCAGGACTCCTGCTGCCACTGGCCGCTACTGTTGCAGGATCTGAAGGCGATGGCTGCCGGAGGGAACAAGTCTCTTCAGGCTTCATTGATTGGCTCGTCAAAGTCAACTTAAACCAACGTCTGCTCGACTTTACTTGCCCGAAAGTGAAATAAACTTAACGTGCATGCAGTAATTCTGTGCGTAGAGCCTCTAGCAGATATAGATCTACCACCTATTTTATTGGTAGTCGATGCTTTCTACGAGTAGGTATTTCATATAAATAAGATTGGAAACTGGCTGCAGTGAGTCGCTCTCTTGCATAAAAACCGCCAGTTCTATGAGACACAAATACAAATGGATCAAATTTACCCCTTTCTCACAGCGTGGTCTATGAACAACATCTAAAACGGTGCTACATGTATTTTGATCATTTTATGAAAGGTATGGTTTACAACTACATATTACCTGTCTTGCAATACTTGCTGCCATATCATTTCCATTATTAAATAACTACTGAGTTTGTGTAATTTTTACGGTGTCAAACAAACGAAAGTGAAAATTTCTAAGTTACCTGATAGAAAAAATATAATAAATTCTCCCCTAGGCCTACCTTCCGGAAAGCGGTCGAGCTCCGGGGAGCCCGGCAGCACCGTGGTGCAGGCCTCCACCGCGTCACCTCCTGCTGGGGCTGGGGGCCAGCAGAAGATTCCGTCCCACACCCTGGGGCACCACACTCCTAGTGGGGGACACAGGATCCGAGGTAAGGTATCTTAGCACTCTGATTCAGTTACGTGTGTAGTCCGAATGAAGCAGATACTTGAATATTTGAAACTTACACACATGGCTCCTTATTTCTGACGTACGGAACAATTAACTTCTTCCACACGCTTCCCACACCAGCAACGTCTAAGTATTTGCAAATATGTAGTGAGTTGCATTGATTAATTTTGTTATAGAGAACATGTGTCGCTACGTCGTTGAGTAAGTTTCACTGCCTACAGTATAGGAGCTGTAGAAGCACGTTGTGCAAACCAGCTGTAAATGAAACAAACATTAATTTCAGTTAGAGTGTGTTAAATAAGTGCAGAGGATTATGCATTGAAACTTTTGATGTTATTTTAAAGCTCGCAATCTCTGCTTCAAACTGACATCTTGATAATGGATGAAGATTGCATAGTTTGGTCATGTTAGCCCTTTTAATTTGGGTTACTTTTTTTTTCTTGAATTACCTTATCTCTAGGTGAAGCCTCCCAACAAAAAGCTTTCCCTATAATCTAAAGGGAGGGAGAAAAAAGGAACATGCAGTATGCCCAGCAATAGCGAGCAGCATGCGTGCGGCAACACCATATATACAGAGATAAAAAAGAAAGCGCAGTAAATAATGCATCGTCAGCATTATTTCGATAATGGAAGAAGCAAAGTGGTCTTCCAAAGTGGTCTTGCCCAATATCACTCTGCTGGATGCACACGCACTCACCTACCCACTCACCTACACATACTCTCGTTCACTACACAACACCCGCCCATCACCTCGCACTGAACAAATTCATGACCATCTCCAGTTTTGTCTTCACAACTCAGACGGCCGCTTTGTAGTGTAATGCCTGGCAATTAGCGACTCAACTCGGCACTTTATATGCAGATGAGGGCAATAAGACACTCCTTTAGCCCGTCAAGAGAACTAAGACGAATTAAAGCCATGTGCAATTACAATATTTACAGCCTAAAGTTAGGGCCTGACTGTGACTCATTCAGAGAATTAATGCTCCAGTTGATATCTGAAATTTTACATAAACACTTTTAACACAAAGTGACAAAACTGGAAATATGAAGCAAAACCAACATGCGGACGTGGGCTAACTACGTCATGTGGTAAAAATCAAGAAATCTTGTATAGCCCCTGCAAACTAATTTCAACATTTGAAAATGCAAATTGAAATTGACGCACATTACGAAGAAGTGTTCATAAATATTTTTCTGACTTTTCTATATAAATGTCTGCATTTGATTAGAATGTAATGAGGGAAATTTCAATGATGCTGATGAAAAAATTATAGACTTAAACGTGTAGTTCTACTGTGGCAATTAATTCTGTAAGTCTTTGTAGAATGACATACATATATTTACGGATGCATACAAGGTGTTTAATGTCGCCAGATTCATAGAAACACTCCGTTATTGAACATTTTAGTGGAATTAACAGAAAAAAATCTACATTTCACCTCTGCGTCAACACACTTGTGTAAGCCTGGAAGGCTCTCTCAGGAATGTCTTTAGAGCCGATGTAACACGAGTTGTGATGTGTTTAGTTGTGTTCCAATGCTTCCTTCTGAGGCCTCCTTTAAAGGGATCAAAAACTGTAAAAGTACCAGGTCCGGACTGAAGGGAGACTGAGGTAAAAATAATGGGGTGTAGATCCTGACCGAGAAATCGTTCACTACGAAGGCACCGTGACTTGGCAGTGCACGTAGACTACGGGGTTCTTTGGCGACCTCTTCTCGACCAGGGCTGCGGAGTCGGAGTCGGCCAGAGTCGGAGGAATTGAGGAGGAGTCAGAATCGAAATCTCACTTGTTCTAAGAGTCGGAATCGGTATTTTTAGCCCGACTCCGACTCTGGAATCCCATATTAAAAAAATATAAATAAATTCGTAATTTTCATAGTCAAGATGTAAAATAATAATAAAATATAATGTAAATATGGACAATTTTTGTTTTTGGCTCAATCTATGTGTTTACCATTGATAAAGAAGCCCCTAGATTGTCTGATGCCAATGCACCAATGCCAATTAGGCTACATGATACAATTTGATAGTCTAATTTCTGTGCCATGATATGCAATCATCAGAACGGAAATCTTCTCAAAACAAAAAGTTAGGCATGAGAAAAAAGACCAAAGTTTGACCCCAGCCCGCCCTACAAGCAGGTTTTCTGCTTGGTAGCTAATTATAATTATTATTGAGTTATAAATATATAGAAATTTAATGTCCCAAATGGTGCTTTTGGTGCAAAATATCATTGTAAATGTACAAAACTACTATCTTTAGATTAATAAGTGTGTATAGATTGGTTAAAATTATTTTCACATGTTTAATGTTTACATTAGCTAAATACTAGTCGGATCAAGGAGCCGGAGTCAGAAATTTTGGTGGGCCAAGAGTCGGACCTTGAACCATTCGACTCCGCCGCAACCCTGTTCTCGACCGTCCTTCGGAGAACTTGTGATTTCGTCAAGTAATTACTCCCAAAGGCCTGATAAATTAACGGAACCGTATCGGTGCCGGACTTCCCTAGCTTGAAGCAGAATTTATACTGAAACAAAAGGTACTCGCGTTGAAGGCTGTCACCCAGAGTACGATAGTTCAGCCAGACCTAACGCAAAGTACATTCCAGCTGGGAAAATTTTCCCTTTGTAGCCTGCATGCTAATTATAAACTAAAGCGAATAAGCTCAGCATTTCGGTAATATCATTACCTCAATTGCACTAAAGCGCTGCCGGGACAAAAATTATGCCTCATTTAGCTTTTGTTTTATTGTTGATGGAAATTACTGCCGACATTAGACGAAATTATGAAGCCAATTTCCACGCATCACTGACTCGCAATTAAAGGACGGCGATGGCTTTAGATGAAAATATATTTTATCAACACTCTTGGATCGTAACGGCACGATTACAAAATTGCAATATTCCGCAACGTTAGTGAGAGGAAGCTATTCCAACAGCTGAAGGTCAATATTGCAAGGAGGAAGAAATGGAACAACTACATAGTAAACGGAAGTACTTAGTACATAACACGTGTGTCGCTATTGGCAATAACATACGATTAGATAGCTAGTAATAGAAGGACTAAGAGGCCCAATCCCAAGGAGAAGTCAAGGCCAGGGGTTCAGCTCTCTCGGAGATGTTGCCCTTATGTCAAATGAAATAATCTAAGGTCTGATGCAAAACTGCAGCTAAACGAGTGACTGCGCAAGTATTAATTAGTAGGGTTGTGACTTTGCAAAATATGCATGCATAGTCTGTCCAATTGTACGACTGAATTTGGATTTCTTACAAAAATTATGATGCTTATGCATACACTTCACTAGCATAAACTATGAAAATCCAAACTTCAGTCATACTATTGGACAGCATATGCGTGCATATTTTGCAAAGTCACAACCCTACTAATTAGTTACAGCGGTTGGAGTTTAAGGCAGCTACTAAGTAAGAAAACATTTACACGAGTCTTATTTTACGGCGTATTCGATTCGCCCTTCTTTGAGACAGATAATCTCGCCCGATCAACTTCAATCAATCCAGATTTCAGATCTGATCATTCGATGCCCTGTTTTGGGTCTATTTACAGACATGTTTCCCAAGCCGATTACGTTGAATTTGTGCTGGTTAGGTCATACGTACAGTATGTTACCTTTGATTATGCAAATACAATTTTTTTACGTTACTTTTCAAGATAAGTGGCTAACTCTGAAATATCAATGTGAACTAAAGGTATGGCTGTGTTACAATTATAAACAGCACTTGTAAAATAAATATTTAGCCATATGCTTTATAAGTTTATCATACAATTTGCTTATTTACGAGTTATTTACTGTTACCTCAGATTATGTAAAAAGTTAATAAAAACGTCATAAAGAAGAAATAAGTACAAGTGAACAGGAATATTTTTATTAAGCGTTCAAAACCAAGAAATTATAACCAAAACAATTCAATAAACACTGAAATAAGTTTCCAGTAATGGTAAACATAGCAAGTTACTTTTGAACATGGCAATCTCCGTTTTTCATGATTTTTATAAGGCGATCATCAACAGACTTTGTCAGGTTTGATATTTCAGATGGTGGAGTAGAATCTGCAGCTATTTTTACTGCATTCCACAGGCTTACATTGCTCGAAAACTGCCGGCCACCTTCATAAACCTTCCTTTAGATCATTGCCCAGAGGTTCTCAATGGGATTTAAATCGGGGCTATTCGCTGGCCAGGTCATAATTCTTTCTGATTTAAATCCTCCATTCGCAAGCCCGTTAGCAGTGTACCGTGCTCGGTGTGAGGGAGCGTTATCGTGCTGAAATACCAATTTAGATCTGCTTGCGATAGTGTGCTCATCAAGCCATGGAATCAATTTTGCTTCAAGAAACTGGCAGTACCTTTCTGCATTCAGTTTAACTCCTTCTACCACTTCAAATGGACCAATATGGGTGTCACCTACTATCCCGGCCCAAAACATTACACCTCCACCACCTTGTTGACGCTTGAGCCGTGTCTGTTGAGTTCGGTCGTGCAGGATCCATCCAGACGCCCATCCATCTGGACCATCATGAGTGGCCCTGCATTCATCAGTAAATATGACATTGGAGAAATCAGTTTTCATGTTCTCCTCAGCCCATTTGACCCTATTTTCTTTATGAGTTTTTTGTTGGAAGTGGTCATTTAATTGCCTTTTTCACTTTCCCTAGCTTCTGCAGAACCTTACATCTTGTCTTTCTACTTAGCATTGGGGCTTCAGCGTCTTCAGATATCGCCTTACTTGTAGAAACTTGTTTTCTAGAAACCGTCAAGTGTCGCATATCCCGAGCAGTCAATTTCCTCGTAGAGGCTCTATCCTGAGTTTTCCGGTTGACCTTACCTTCAATTGCATAAGCCTTATTTGTTCGGTGGTCACGCTGTAGTTCCTTGGAAACTTCGAGTGTTGTCTTACCACAAGCCAATAACGAGGTCACTTTGATCTTTCCTTCACTGGTTAGACTACTTTTCTTGCCCATGTTGACTAGAGAGTGACGTTGCATAATCTTGCGTAACAGCCGACCCCGCGCGATAAGCACATGTTGCCAAAACGTGGGAAATGGTTCCGTTTTATTTTCCTTTAATTGTTTTTATAGTTACAACGTACCTGTGCACTAACTTACTATTAACATCTTAAATGTTTGACACTTATCTTGAAAAAAAATGTATTTGCATAATCAAGGGTGACAAACTGTAGAAATTTAAAAGAGCCAGTGAATTCTTCGTATAAAAGTCCTACGACAAAGCTCGATCTCTTGAAAATGGCCACACATTTCCTATTAATGTGAGCAGTTTAACTAACTTCATAAAACTTGCCTGCGGTATCATAGCTCCCATTCAAAACAATCTCATTTAATTGCCTCGCAGTCACAAACTTGTTCTTCAGATGTGATGCAATTAAACTATGGCTTTTGCTACCGCACCCCTCGCACGGGGATGGTGTAGGCAGAGGGTAGAGTAAGACTAAGAGCTTTCTCTGGGAATGTGTTTGTCGCAGACACGATGTGCTACACAGTAACGCTATGTGCTACACTTCTAACACTATGTACCGCACGTGTAACGCTATGTGCCGCACATGTAACGCTGTGTGCTACACATAGTTATAACGCTATGTGCAAGCGTGGAACACTAGGTGCTACAAATAATGTAACACTATGTGCTACACATACAAAGAATTTACTCACTGTTATTCCTAATGAAACTTCTATGCTAGAGGCCCCAGACGTCTGCACGTGACGGCGAAGAATAATTACCTCCGCCAAGGAGGTTAAATTTTCGTCAGGTTTGTCTGTTTGTGTTCATAGTGTAGTGAAGACTCGAGAGAAACATTTTGAATAAAACTTATACCATATTGTTTCTTCAGTAATTGCTGATCATTTTCTGTAATTGGACTACTAAAAATATGTTTTTGGTGGGATAAATCTGAGTTTTATTTTGTAACAGTATTACATTGCAGCTAATATCAGTTGTCATTCTCAAGCTATAGAAGAATTACAAACGAAATGCAGCAATGCAGCACCCACCACCAGCCACCAATGGTCAGCTCCAGTCTCCGTAGACGCTGCAGCGCTATAGGCACAGCTGAAGGGACAGGTAGTGGGGCTGGCAGAAAGGTAAACGCACGCAGGGCGGCACACCAAGTATGGGAATGCCATGGCAGTATGGGAATACCATGGCAGTATGGGAATACCATTGCAGTATGGGAATACCATGGCAGTATGGGAATGCCATGGCAGTATGGGAATACCATGGCAGTATGGGAATGCCATGGAAGTATGGGAATACCATGGCAGTATGGGAATGCCATGGCAGTATGGGAATACCATGGCAGTATGGGAATACCATGGCAGTATGGGAATGCCATGGCAGTATGGGAATACCATGGCAGTATGGGAATGCCATGGCAGTATGGGAATGCCATGGCAGTATGGGAATGCCATGGCAGTATGGGAATACCATGGCAGTATGGGAATGCCATGGCAGTATGGGAATACCATGGCAGTATGGGAATGCCATGGCAGTATGGGAATGCCATGGCAGTATGGGAATACCATGGCAGTATGGGAATACCATGGCAGTATGGGAATGCCATGGCAGTATGGGAATACAATGGCAGTATGGGAATACCATGGCAGTATGGGAATACCATAGCAGTATGGGAATACCATGGCAGTATGGGAATACCATGGCAGTATGGGAATACCATGGCAGTATGGGAATACCATGGCAGTATGGGAATGCCATGGCAGTATGGGAATGCCATGGCAGTATGGGAATAGAATGGCAGCATGGGAATACCATGGCAGTATGGGAATGCCATGGCATTATGGGAATACCATGGTAGTATGGGAATACCATGGCAGTATGGGAATACCATGGTAGTATGGGAATACCATGGTAGTATGGGAATACCATGGTAGTATGGGAATACCATGGTAGTATGGGAATACCATGGCAGTATGGGAATACCATGGTAGCATGGGAATACCATGGTAGTATGGGAATACCATGGCAATATGGGAATACCATGGCGGAAAAGATGGGAAGAACACAGCACAGATTGTTAGCAGACGTAACGAAAAAGTGATGAAAACACAGAGAATATACAGACGTCCTGTGAAGGCCTGAATGAGATGTAGAAAGCTAGACTACTCACTGAAATTCACAGCCCACATAAGAGCATGTTATGTGACAACGCTCTGAGCCTTCAGTCCTAATCAGTGATAACCTCCTAGAGCGTAGAGTGTACTAGACGAGTACCACACTGTCGCCAATACTGCCTCATTTTCACTTGTGCGGGGTTTTAATAGACGGGCTCACTCCTGGGGGGGGCGATGCCCCATTGCTTAAAACTGAACCTAACGAGCTAACACTGTAGCCTATGGAACGCAGTTGAGTTACTTATTATATCGTTTTATTTCAATACGTAGCATCACTCTCTTCTTATCAAGAAAATAAACTTTTGTATTTACCATTACACATTATCTGGAGTGCATAACATCAGCAGTAGCTTCATCATACCCATGGTAATGGAGAAATTTAATATCTACCTATAAATATTATTCAATTATGCGCGCTTCGCCGAGCACACTTTGAACGCAAACTTCAAGCGCGTCTCTCTTCTTCAACGCTGTCAACTATTTATGGATAGTACCGCCACCAACTTATTTATTAATGGTCGATTCTCTCCCACTTCAGTAAACTCTTCTCAAAAGACTTCTCCTTAGGATTGTTCCGCGGTCAAACTACACGTTTTCTCAGATGGACTGTGCTGACATATTATCGAGTTTTTTTTATGATTGGAGCTTAATTTGCAGGAAGCAGTAGCCCCAGAAGTAGCTTTATAATTGCGCTGATTGCTGTGGTTGTGTCGAGAAATAAGTTCGTGTTTAAAATGCAGCAACCTGTTTTTAAAGTTTACATTTTGATTCGTTTATTTTGAAAGAATAGCTTTAGAATTAAAAGAACACGATTGCTCAAGACATGTTTTAATTCACGATGCGGCTTTGTAACTTCTATTTGGATGATCGTAAATAAAGCTTATTTTGCCATCCATCTTTTATGTTTATAAATTGATTTCTTTCGTAAAGCTGAATGCACTTAAGAACTAACTCTACGTAACATACTTGACATCGCTTTAAAAATGCAGCAATAAACGCCACTCGCGGGAATAGCGAAATAATTAAACTTTTTTTTTAACAATTAATACACTTAATAGAAAATTCTGATAATTACAATTCTGTACTGATATTTTCGAAAAGAGCACTAAGGAAAATACAGGCACTTATATTACTGTAAAGTAATTTACATTACGTCACAAACATCGGGTCAGCATTTAGTGCTGCCCTTAAGACATCGTAAAACTTCACCGGACGTACATAATGCCGAGGATACATTGCACAATCGTGCGCTGAACTTACGAGTGGACGGTCAGCTACAGCAAAGATAGCGTTAGAAAGTACTCATGTTGAGCCATGTCCGAACCGGACGTTCGCTTTTAAGTTGAGCGTGCGGTTGTACAGCGTGGCGCCGGCATATTGAGATGTGAAGAATTAGGTGAGTACAGAGTGTGCTGTGGTAGCTGACCATGCTGTAGTTAAGGGATATTGCCGACTCAATAACACAACCTCTACAATTTGAAGGGACAAGACAAAATACTTATGTACTCTGGTGTCTAGACAAAAAAAAAGAAGAAACTCATGTATCTTACTGCCGTTCAGAACCTCATTCCATGGCAACTAGTGAGTCGGAAAGAAAAAGGATGCGTCAAGAAAAGTTTATCAGTAGAATAAGCTCAAAGAAGGATGAAAGCAACTGACAAGCTGTATATGGTAAAAAGAACAGGAAATATAAAATATCACTAGAATTAAACTATGAAAAACATTTAAGAAATCCTGTCAATTGCAGTGGAATGCCTAAAACGAAAACAGGTAATGTACTTCGGTGTCGGAAGGTGTGGCAGCTCTGAAATGACCAGTTCTACAGCATGCTAGTTTCCCCGACGTTCATAAAACATTTACTTTGGCTAAATTCATAAAAAATTGTGAACTTGTACGCTTTTATGAATACTGGCAATGACGTCTTACTACAGATTCTTACTTGTCGCTAAATATATTAAACATAGCGTCAAGTATTACAACTCTTCACACCAGTCGGCGTTGTATTCCGTCTTCTCTTCATGAGTTTTCAATATAGGTGGTCTCACTTTCAGTAATTTACTTTGCACTGAAAGTGTCTGTTTGAAGAGTTGTACGGTATATATGGAGAAGAGAAGGAGAGAGCCATAAAGTTAATCAGCAGAAAAGGATAACCAGATGCATGCCAGCCGATAAAAACCAGACAGTGAGGGAAAAGGTAATACACAGAGAGACCCATCAACGTATTTGGGGAAGAACGTGGCACATGACAAGCGAGCAGCTGACGCAGTTGATGGCGCTTACCTTGGAACTGATCGCTGTCAGCCAGCGCTTACCTTGGAGCTGATCGCTGTCAGCCAGCGCTTACCTTGGAACTGATCGCTGTCAGCCAGCGCTTACCTTGGAACTGATCGCTGTCAGCCAGCGCTTACCTTGGA
>LQNS02000137.1:3491944-3504419 GCA_001587735.2 Parhyale hawaiensis
GTTCATCTTTAATATCTGTTACTTTTGAGAAAAAGTCCAGTTGGTTTGTTAAGCAGCTTCTTCCATTTCGGAAGCCATGCTGAGTGTCGGCTATGAGATGCTGCATCCTCAGGTAATCAGTGATGCGCTTTTTCAATAGGCGTTCGATGGTTTTGTAAATAAGAATATATATCGTGTATATTATTAATACATACAGTGTTTTGTACCGTCAACGCATGACATTAACTAGACAGGGAGGTCATCTGCCCTTCCCTGTCTTTTTAATAGAATAAATACAAAGAATTGAGGCAGGGACTCGAACTTGGGACCTACAGATCACCACTCTCCGCTCTACCACTAGGCCACTACAGCATAAAAGCAGCACAAGCACACAAGCATGTCATCACCATTATGCAGCGGGCGGCACAAGCACCGTGTGTGCTTGCGTAGCTTTTACGATGCGATGGCTTAGTGGTTAGAGTGGCGGCGTTGTAAGCTTGAAGTCCTTGACTCTACTCTTTATATATAACTATATATTTTAATATACATATTCTAGAAACGGCAGGAAATAATTCAGTGAAACCCTTGCTTCCTTCACTTCTAACACAGTTCTCTTTTCAGGACTATCTTTCCTTTTTTATTAATTGCCACGCAGTCTGAGTATCCTGAAATGAGAGAAACACTACCATATATATTCGCTGTACTAGAAAAGTGCCGCCTAGTATAAGCGCTACCCCTTACAAGTAGTTCAGACGCTTTCAAAGCTTAGATTCCAAAAGCTTACCGTTCAGTAAATGTATGTTCCCCTTTCTAATTTGTCACATCCGGGCCAAGAGACGACCAAGCAACCAACCAACAGAGTGTGCACTGCTATATCATAGGAATATATAACTGATATCGAAATGCATAGGTTGTAAGCTGCGCTCAAATTAGGCAGTTGCGGCCAACCTGTCGCTACTCGCATCTCAGCTACAAGAATCAACAGGCCTGAGGTCCGCCGCCTCTGGCTTGCATCCTGCTTGTGGCAAGGCCGCAGGTGGCCTCTTATGGCCGCAGAAGCCCACATCTGAAACTGGGTCACATCAGAGATATTCTGATGCCGGGACCACAATATACAGTTGCACGCTCTACTTTCTCAACGGATGTGCAGCGCGCACGGTTTCCCGATACATAGGCTAGTAAAACTCAGCAGCGTAGATACGGTAGCATGACGGCGTGAGAACTGACTGCCCGCCGCTCATAAGTAGACCGTGCACTCGTACAGTATTGACCCCGCATGAGGGTCGGCTATAGGTGCCCAGGCAAGAAATGAATCCACGTCTTGTGTTGGAAAGTATTTGTGACGGTCTCCTGATACTTTGGCTACGCTCTCCAGGCACGGTAAAGAAGGCTTTCTTCATAAAGGAAAGGAAGTAATTTCTAGCATTTAATGTAAATGCGCATTAGCGAAACTTACATCGGCAACGGTGTTTCATAAGAAGATGTGATGTGTAATCCAAGCGAAGTGTTAGCTTCTTGCCCCAGACAAATATTATGGATCATAGCGATGAGTAAACTAAAGGTAGTGCATGCAATCGAGTCCTGGTGAGACCAACAATATTCTAAGTTTGATAGACAAAGTTTATGAAATTGAAAGCAAAACAGGACACTGACACTGAGGATGTGCTCTTTTTGTGAGTCTGCACTGTCCAAAACGACCTGCCGGACTCGTGTTAACCCAGTAATACCAATGAAGTGAACGCGCGACCACAGACCTAGCTCTAGTGCTCGAAGAACTCTAGTATAAATGTTGTTGTTTGAAAGCGTTAAATATTGCTAGCTATCATCACTAAAATTGATGATTAGCGCTGGCGATATATGATTTGGTCCGCAGCTGTGGCCATGAAACTGCTGCAGCAGAAAAGAATCGGCCCGAGTACTGATCCTCAGCTCGAGTACCGGCACATACATTGCCATTTAGCGGCTCTGAAGCTCCACGCTCTTGTGGCCTGAATAATGTGGACACCGACATTCTTCAGGAGCATTAGGTGGAAGGTTTCTCAAAATATAATAAAACACATTGATGGAAAAGCAACGAAGTCCTTGTAGATACGGAAATTTACCTGCTAAAGAATTACCCAATTAAATATATGGAAAACTACAATCGAGTAACGTCGCTAAATGCAGATCAGTCAGGCTTACATTGGACTAAATACACTGTTTTTATTCCGATTGCTGGTCAATCGTTAAATGGTCATTTTGAAGTAGTGCAGTTAACCAATTCTGGTGTGCGTATGTACGAGCCGTAACGGGATGTTACAACGTTCTGTTTGCATGCTCTAGTTTTCAAAATCGCCTCTAGATGAACTCTTGTGATGCTTGACTTGCGGCGTCAGCATTTCTGGTATTTAACGTCCATTGTGGAGATAACCCTAACTTGAAATGGGGACAGCCTGGAGGTGGCAGTTCTTGTGTGAGCCTTCAGTCTCTGATACCATACCTCTGACAGTCTCTGGTCGACTTCAGCCGTGCACCCTCTGGAACCCAGTGGCTATGTATAAGCAGCACGAACTAGTGCATTTAATTTTTCTATTGAGGTGTGCGATATTCTTGACTTTGCATATACCTTTATAAAATACTAAGTGCAAGCCTGATTGTGTATTATACCTATACCATCTAGAGCGCAGAGGATGAGATTGAATTCAATTTGCATACTGGTTAGTTGTAAACTTCTTTGAGTGTCGTCAATAAACAAATAATTGTCAGTGACACCAAAGTTATTGACTCAACGCCGGGCACTGGAATGATTCTGCGCCTGGAATTCCTATGTAAGATATTCAATGCCCAAACAATGTTCATCACAGGCTGTAAACAAAGTCTTTTTGCATTTATTTTCAATTATTGCTTCCAACTTCCTTGTAACGCAGAGTAATAAGGCCATTTTAAGCAAAGCAGTGCCTTCGGTAATCTTTAATTGGATAACAAGAGGTCGACAACATGCTTATCTGCAGCTGCCTTACATTACTAAATAATATGTATCGTTATGTACTATCGCATGCAACGCTCCTGCTGGAAGCGCACGTCATATGTATACACTATTACGGATAAAATACCTTCCGCTTAGAATAATCACCGTCGATAAAAACTAGAGATTAAGTTGATAGATTACTTTGCAATAAATCAAATGTAGATTTATTTCGATTAGTTTGAAACAAAAATGCTCATGTATCGTTAACTTCTGAGACTATAAACGCTGTGTTCAGCATCTTTTCATTCAGTAGTGAGCATGTTTGCTATTGCGATCAGCACTTTTGCTTTGTTCAACCTTAGAGAGAGACTTAATCGGCCTTTGTTTGCTCCCCACATAACACAATAATTTTTTTTAATATCATGAACTGTCAGTAAGAGCAAAGCAGTTTACTTTACTCCACACTCAACACAAGTTTGCTCCCAATATTACCGTGCAACTAAAAAGCTTTTAATCTCTGTTGTCTCATGAGGCCAAATTACGCGAGGCTGCTAAATGCGTGCGCGTCATCTGCCGCGCCGCACAAAGGGATCAGCGCCCCCATTTTGGCTCCGGAAATTCCGCTGATGAGGAGGAGGAGGCACCGCCTGACCTCCTAACCAAGCCCGGCGAACCTACCGAAAAAGGAATATTTTAAAAAAGATATCGAGAATTGGTAAAATGGAATACATCTTTTTTTATTGCTTTGCGAGGCTGCGGTGGTTTACGAACGATGAGTAGTAGTATTATTAAAAAGTATAGTTGGGGAATATTGCAGCAAATGAGAGGGTATGCACCCTACGATGAATTATGATGCACCCTTATCATGAAAATTTGTGCTCATTAGCGGAAGACTACAACGCAAAGAAAGAACAATAGCAGAACAGGACCACTTAAATTAGTAGGAAAAAGGCAAACAACAAATGGGGAACAATTGCACCGTATAGTGAGAGATATGTTTGTATTCAGAATTTACTATTTTAGAGTTCCGTTTTTCAGTACACTTTTTTAAGTAGAGAAAAGGACCATGGTTTGCTTGGTGATCGGAGGAAGGGCTTCACGGCGAGAATAAGTTTGTACTTCCTAATCTTTTACTAACTTTGTACAATGTACGTTTATTGTGTAAATATAATTCCTTGTACAATAATTGAGAGTGACTCTAGATAAGCTGATCCTCTGACTTGTCAGTGGGTGTAGACGCTTACTAGCTACATCCCTACATGTGTAGGGTGTTGCTGCAGGCTGCCCTACGTATGAGTGAGTGGTCCTTCCTTCGCTCTAACTGCTATATTTTAATGATTAAGTAGAAAAAGCATGTGACCCAACTTAAGAACGACATTCAAATAACCTTTCATCATTGCCTTAAGAGCGTTGCTACCAATAGACTTGATATCCATGTATGCGTATCAATTGTATTTTTATCATATTAGAATGAATGCTCTCTTTTCTTCCTAGTATTCTTACTATGTGACTGTCAATAAACTTCATTATTATTTGCGTAACTTTATCTTTAGTTGTCAGCTGTCAACAATACATCCTTCTCCTAAGTCATCTTTACGACATTTTCCTTCTGCGAATCGAACGCTTCCAAACGGTTTACAGACACCCGACTGCAGCTGAGGAGATCACAGAGATGCCCTCGACAGCACGACTGCACACAGCCTGGAGCAGCAGTACGGGACCTAATTGAAACGATGGCTTCCGGCAGGCTGCCTGTCCATCGTATGCTCCTCTGGGAGCATGACGAATAAATGCGGTGTTTCCAAGGATTTTTTTACGTCATTAATTGTTGAAAAGAAATATACGTAAATATCTATAGATCAACTCCTAGATAACGAACTAGCTCTGTTCGTCTAACCCAAACGCTGGTATCAAAAAAACGAATCAGTATTTAAAGAAAAACGGAACAGGGGATAACAAAAGAAACTTCTATAAAGTAAATTTCACATTATGTCTGTTATCGGAAATGTTGTGCTGCATTTTTTCGTACGCTTGTACAAACAAATGAGCTCACGATGCAAACAATATTTAATGGAAATAGAATCAATTAGGGACCAGCATATCCTGCAACAGCGATATACACACAGGCCTACACACGCTTTTTTAGAATTAAGTAACATGTAAGGACGGGAGAAACCTCGTCAAGAGTCTTTCACTGGCTGCTATCTATAAAATAGTAACTAGAATAGATAGGAAGCAGATAGGCCCATTCCCAAAGAGACACCGGAACTTACACTCCGGCCCTCTATGAGCTATTGCCATTATGTTAGTAGGATGTAGAGGACTGGGGAAAAGAGCGAAAAAAAGGGGAAGAATCTCAGCCAAACCCTGTTAAAATCTTTCGGTGAAACAAGCGCTGCGTATGGTGTGCATCTGGTCGTGATTTTGAGCGGGGCATCCGTGCGGCTCCGGTGCTGCTCGGTCGCTATGCGCGTTTTTAGGCTGGCACAGGTGACCTCGTTCCGAACATAAATCGCCCAAAAGGGCGGGCTGTACCCGACCGACACGGTCGGGCATGTGCCTCACGGATGCCCCGCTCAAAATCGTGACTTGCGGCGGCCATGTGCCGACCATACGCCACCGTAGTTCCACCGAAAATTTTTAATTTGGAAGAGACGATCATGAATGCACGCAAGGACGATCAAGAGCCGCTGATATGCGGAGCTTAGAGATGTCAAACTATGTAGTTGTAAGGTGTTCGTGGTAATGTGATCGTAAAATCGTCATTGTTCGTTATAGCTGCCCGGCGTTGAGGTTTATTAGAACGAGAATCACCTGCAGCCAGTGCCGAGACCGCGATTCTGAAACAGGATGTCCGCGATCGATATTCGGTGCTAGAAAACTTGAAATTTCGGAACGTAGAATTTTTATTTAGGTTTCAATTACAATGCGCTATTAGCAATTCCTTGTGAAGCCTTCTCTGAAGAAACAAAGAAAAAAATTAAACCATTATACCTTATATTCAAGTAATGCCTGTTTAGTCTCAGCTTCTGTCGGTACCTAACCCTCTGACCTAAAAACGTTGCAGATAGTCTACGGGGTGAGAGGCGTAGCTAAGGGGGGGGGGGCAAGGGGAGACTGCTGTTCCCGGGCACAGCATCTAGGACCGTTAAACTGAGGCTGAAATTTCATCTGATCCTAACAGGCTACTAAATACGTTTCCGATCAACCAACAGCATCTGAGCATTGCTTATTATACTGCGGCCCTTTGGCCAGTGCGGCCCGCGGTGCAATAGATTTTCTGGGAGGCAGCGTATTTGAAGAGGTGCACCACTTATGCATATGCACGTTACCATTCGCACAGGGTTGTCACTCATGGGCTATTTTCAGTGTTTACTGTTTTCTGCTTTTGTTTTGTAAATCGATACCATTCGGAAGCTGATTCACGGCCTCAAAGCTCAAGCTGATACAAGATCAATTTCATAAACCTGCAGTGAATTATAACAAGGTGCGAAACAATTATCACTGAGGCCAAGTAGTAGAATATTGACAAGCATACTGCCCCTGCCAGACGCAGTTACAGTACGTTAGAGCCTTACTTTCACCGGCGCTACAGCGAAATTCCAGAAATGTTAACAGGTATAGCGTCTCTGTTTTGGACAGAGTCAAAGTTTCAAAATGTTTTACAGTATGCTGGTTTCCTCAGCCTTCGTAAAACTTTTTCTTCGGCTGCCTAACACTCAGGAAATCGTGGGGCTGTACAGTTTAATATTGTACCGATTAAGTTTAACTACACCCTTTAGCTGGTCTCTCAAAATGGCGTCAACTATTGTTACCATTCCCCCTAAATAGTGCTATGCATATGTTTATTGATTTTTTCTATTTTCGAGGTCTCCTTTTCAGGATTTTCTATGTCTTTTTTTATTCACTGTATGAGGAGTTCTACTGTAGTAGCGGGAGTTATCTTCCTACCAGACAGATGAATTCCTGCGACGTTTGGCTTGCTGAGTTAGCATTTTCTTATTATTCTCTTTCTACCAAGAGATTATACTGTATTGTAATGCACACTTTATTCGTATATACTCGTAGTGCCCCTAGCTAATTGACTTCCATTAGGACTAACTTAATCTGCACAAAGTTCACTTGACATTAAGGTAAGATGTGTTAACCGAATACACCTTAAGTATATCGCAATTAAAGTTGACGTTGCCGCAATTTTAGTACAGTAATTTTTTTAGTACAGTAATTTATACTTGTAATTCTGGCTCATGATTCAGTGAGACACGGGAAAACACTCCTAGCTGTATTCTCACAATTTGGGGGCGTTCAAAACGGGTTGGTCCCCGGGCGCCAAGTACCCTATGGTACGCCATGGTACAGGGACTACAACCAATGTAAAATTAACGTAATAAAAATCCTTCGATTTCGGGCATACCACCTCTCTTCATTTTATTTTGCATTTTTGACCAAATAGACATCCTCCGAAATTTTTTCAAAAACAGCGGTTATCCGCTTCACTTTTTAGACCACTAGTGTAAACAGTTTTTCGACAAACTATTCGGTCCCGGTATTGTTAAACCTTTTGTCCGTAAATTAGACTTCTTTCACTCACTTTTCTACTACAGCAAGGCCTCTGTTAGTACGGTAAATACGTTGAAAGCATCCTCTCTGAAGCTTACACACAAATAAACCTTAAATTTTCATGCAAAAACACATTTACCATAGGGTCCCACTTTAATTTTATAGTCAAACCTCCCACACTACTTTTGTCAAGGGCTATGTACCGTTTCCAATGTAGAGGATGCAATGTCTCTTACATCGGTAGCACTTGACAACATTTCAAAGCCCGTATCGACCAACATTTAGGTTTAGCTAGTCAAACCGGTTTACCACTCGCAAAACCTTCACTCCAAGCTGAGCAAAACAACTATCCCTTCAGCAAGAATTACATCTCCATCATAGACTCTTCTAACCCAATCGAGAGCACTACATAAGAGTCCCTCTACATCCATAAAACAACACCCAGCCTTAACATTATGACCTCGGTTGTACCACTTCACCCACTCTACAACTAATCCCACATCCACCTCACTGTACAAGCACTGACATCCGACCCCTCCAAGTAGCTTTGTTCATTCACGTTTTGGAATTCCCCCGACAATATCAATGCTCCCCTCTAACTGTATTCGAAATATAGAAACTTCTTATTCAAATGCGATAGATTTACAATATAGTTCTTTGATGATGAGAGATATTCCCGAAATGATAGATTTTATTGACCGACATTATATTTGTTATATAATTTTTTTAAATCTCCATCACCCCCTATCATTATACCCCCTCAAAATATCGAGCAGGTTGAAAAATCAAAGCCTGGTACCTAAACTAGGGACCAACCTCTCATAATATCGGGTATTGGGTGTTAGAAACGTTTGTAAGAAAAACTAGGCCTTGCCTCCTAACCTCAGTTAGCTACGCAATTTTTCTCAGATTTAGGTTACTGTAGGGTGCTAAACTTCAACCTATGATGCAATAACGAGAACTAGAGACAAGCTTTCGATTGACCAATAGAGAGAAAAGTTCACATATGTTTAAAGTACTAGACACGTTAGTAATTGTCTCTTTAATAATGCTTATTTACTATTCACTAGTTATTACGCGAACACTAACCTAAATAACCTAAATTCGTATGCTTGGCGTTGTTCTGGGAGACATCTCGTACTACTCCGCTGACCGCTGCATTTTACGTTAGATATTATCATCCGACACACCGATACCGAAATGTGACCTAGTGGATAGTGGAAGTCTGCCAACGAACATGTGGCAGACGTAGCGACTGCAATTTGGCCTACACGCAACCGAAAGTAATTTTTTTTAAGTTCACCTACTGTATGAGTTAACCTGTTAGCACTAAGTTATATGCCGAACCTAGTTTCTCGTGAGGACAGTGACAAAAGTGAAAAATTTATTTTTCAGTACAAAACTTTTGGATCTCGAAGCAGCAGCTGAATTTATCCATGTTAATTAAAAATTCAGCGGTTGCTGAATCTCAGTCTATCAGTGGCCAGCACTGTCTGCGATATAATAATAGAACAAACTTAGGCAGTTTAAACCGCGAGCTAAATTTCAACTGCAAGCTCTCAGATTCGAGTAATTGCTCGGTCCAGCATTTCTGCTAATCTGACCAGCAGCTGAGCGAGGAGTGCACAGAATCTGGCCCGGCTTGCATCCATGCAACACGAGCAGTGAATACATCATAGCGAGCAGTGCAGCATCCCACCAGCGGTGCTGCGCGATGTAAGGCGGAAGTCCCCAAGAAGCAGCGCTTTGCAAGATCGAGAACACATCTAAGTGCGCAGGATTACGTTCAGAGAGAAGGATGAGATCCAACATGCTGTCTGTTGAGACGAGTTTCGGCTGTTGCCGCCTGCCATCGAAATTCTCAAGGTCATGAGAAGGTGATGAAGAGCCAGAGCTTGCTAGTGATGATACAAGGAAGATGTAGATAATTAAATGTCTTTCAGAACCGCCGGCTGTGGAGCTGCGGAAGCGGTACTATCTAGCCGACAGTGTGGCGTGTGTCCTGCACTCCCCACACCAAGGGACAATGTCTGGTCGGAGCTGACAGCTCAGTGCCCGTCAGAGAGTATGGTCGCCTGATATTCTACAGTGCTGCGATCTGCGGGTTTCTGTAAAAACTCTAGTTGTTCCCTGTCCTGCCAGTATCGTGAAGTGAGAAACATTGTACAGTTACGGTGAGCACGAGTGTCAGTACGCGACTGCTACAGCACGTGCTTAAAATACTGTCCGAGCCCAGCAGAGCGAACGGAGAGCTTTTCAAGCAAAGGAAAACTTCCAGGGAAGAGTTAGCAGAAAACGCCCGACTGTAAATTGCCGCTGCTGATTAGCTAAAACTACAGCACTGAAGGGAGTTTTCGATGCGCCACAGCTGCAAAACAGCAAATCGGCGAGTAACTTCCTCCTATTCCCAGGCAACGTCTTCCTGAAAGTTCGAAGCGCCGACTGCAGAAGAAAGAGCGCGAATCTCTTTGTACCGCTCAGGAATATTATGGAGGAAGTCAGCCAGGCAGCAACTTCAGTTCCCTGGCACTTCAGTAATCGCCATGTAAGCATGAGTAGCGGTGTAATAATAAGCATCCAATCACAGAACACGCAAGCTAAGGCGTGGAATTGAAGTTATACCCTAAAGAGGTGAATATTATCTATAATCATTTGGAAAATCAGGAAGTTAGATTTTTCAAATTAATCATTGAAGCCAAAACATAAGCGATGTATTTTTAGGGGCTTATTCGATTGGGCTTCGAAATTTAGCCTTCGAGGCTTAACTTGTCCGAAACTTTAGGCAGAAGCGTTGGTTTTGCAGCTTCGAACCGCGCTGCAAGTGTTACAAGCAACCGGATTTCTTTGAGCCGGCTGAAAACTCCATGTTTAAGGAGCAAGATTGAGTTTCAAGAAGTCTCAAGAAAATTTGAGTAAGACGGTAGCAGCAAGCTCACGTGCTGAAGACTCGCCCCTTGTATTGCAGGTTCGAGGACAACCCATGAATGTGTGCTCTTTGCTGCTCTACATAGGTGTGCTGACTCAGCAGTGGTAGGCATGTATTGCTGCCATAGGGGCACATACCGTCCTAAGAGGTGAGGAGGGTAGGGGGCGCCGGTTGTTGAACCTTCAGTCAATGGCGAGATAGTTCTTAACGACCCGTGGTCGACTGCAGCCGCACCTACTCCTCTACGTCCAGTGGACCTATATCAGCAGCACAAACCAGTGTGTGTAGGTTTGCCACTTGAGTATTCGGTCAAGTTCACTTTACCTTTACAGTGCCTGAAACTCAAATCAAATCAGCAGGGTGAAGCTATGGCACTTGCCTGAAATCACGGACAAATCAAGCTTCGAAGTCTTATCTTAGGCGCCCAATCGAACACGCCTTTAGTAATACTGCAGGTGGTCTTACTTTGTTCGACTTATCGAGCATTTTCGAAAACCTTTTTCACTTCGTGTACACGCAATCAAGGTTTTATATCGACCGATAAGTTAGAGGTAAAACAGCTCCATTTTAAATTACTTCGATCTCTACAGTCTGTTCCGCTTCGCTTTCGTACAACCGAGTTTTTTTTTTTACTTCTTCCGTTCCTCAGAAGGCAACCAAAGAACAGAGAGCTGACGTGTGTGGCTTCCTTAGCTCGCCAGCGGCCTGTCTAAGTTTCAAAACAAGAGGCTCATCGCAAGTTCTGAGCCGTCGGGAGCTCAACGGCACCGTCGCTTGATGAACTTGTGCCATCTTCGGCTGAAACTGAGCTGCGTTGTTTAGCGCGTCGAGTCCTGCGTGCACGGGGGACTTGGCACAGCAAGGGGAGGTAAACAGGAAAGTTGGGTCCCTTTGGTGAGGCGGAATTAGAATGAGATTAGATGCACTGACTTAGTCTGAGGCAATTCAATATATGTAGGATGGGCATCCACAGGTTGGATTGACTTTTAGTTTAGAAAATCTACAAAAGATTTCAATGTAGTATTCAGAATAAAACTTGGTATAAAGTAAGGTTATGCTACGTTAGTTCTATCGGAGCCACATAATGATCGAAAGCAGACACTAACGAGCGACGTTCAACTCGCGTGTCGTCCCGATACAAAGTGAAAGTCTGTGGCACAGACACCCATGGAAGGTACTTAAGTTGAACTCCGAGCGAGCTGAACGGCGGCTCATAAGTTGAGTGTACGACTGCATCGCGTGGCTCAGATTGCAGACAGGCTTGGTAGAGCTACAAAGGATTTTGTTTCGACGGTCGCTGTCAGGCGCGGCAGGAACTGCCCTGCTGAGCACTGCAAAATTTGTGCATCAATTAGCGTTCAGTGCGCAGCAAGCGACGCAACAAAGATCTAGTATCATAAACACCCTCTACCTTAGTTCATCAAGAAAAATGGAAACTATGGCCGAAAATACACCATGCGTTGAAACCAAAGTTGGGAATGGATGAAAATGAAAACCATTCATTAGGCTATGAAAGACAGCCTAATGTAAGCAGCCAAACATGCTCTTGTGCTTTTGGCAACTTCTCTCTAAATATATACTGGGCTCAAGCATCAATGTTTTCTGAAACGCTCCGGATTTGAATTTTACATTTACAAAAAATGTCGAGTCTCGGGGATAGGCCGAGACGGTCTTGCGTGTGTACGCTTGGAGGCCCTGGCTGAGCCCAGGCCTTCGAAGTGCGACCCTGAACCGCCCCTGCGGTCCAATGAACCAGTGCTGTGCAGCGCTTGCCGACCCTGCTGCTCTACAGCCCCTGCCTCTCCCTGGTGTCTGCTGCGAGCATCTCCTCGAGTGCTGGCGACAGCCTCTGCACAGCATGAACAGCATAACAGCCTCCACAGGAACGGCGACAGCCTCTGCATAGCATGACCAGCATGACAGCCTCCACAGGGACGGCGACAGCCTCTGCACAGCATGACCAGCATGTCAGCCTCCACAGAGACGGCGACAACCTCTGCACAGCCTAACAGCCTCCACAGGGACGGCGACAGCCTCTGCACAGCATGGGCAGCATGACAGCC
>LQNS02000137.1:3505038-3524768 GCA_001587735.2 Parhyale hawaiensis
ATGACCAGCATGTCAGCCTCCACAGAGACGGCGACAACCTCTGCACAGCCTAACAGCCTCCACAGGGACGGCGACAGCCTCTGCACAGCATGGGCAGCATGACAGCCTCCACAGGGACGGTGGCAGCCTCTGCCCAGCATGACCAGCAGCAGCAGCAGATGAAGGTGCTAACTACACCGTGTGAATGGCTCCGTGTTGGCTGAGGTAATGACCGCCTCTGCAGCACGTAACTCAGAGCCAGGATTTAGCTGCCCGAGACGCTAAATAAACACCGGGACAGCTGACACGAGCGGTAAATGCAGTGCTGCCAACCCTAGTGCTGTACAGACGAGCGGTAAATGCAGTGCTGCCAACCCTAGTGCTGTACAGACGAGCGGTAAATGCAGTGCTGCCAACCCTAGTGCTGTACAGACGAGCGGTAAATCCAGTGCTGCCAACCCTAGTGCTGTACAGACGAGCGGTAAATACAGTGCTGCCAACCCTAGTGCTGTACAGACGAGCGGTAATTGCAGTGCTGCCAACCCTAATGCTGTACAGACGAGCGGTAAATGCAGTGCTGCCAACCCTAGTGCTGTACAGACGAGCGGTAAATACAGTGCTGCCAACCCTAGTGCTGTACAGACGAGCGGTAAATACAGTGCTGCCAACCCTAGTGCTGTACAGACCTGGCAGTCTGGTGTGACTTCTTAAGGCAAATTCACACCATAGGCAAAAGCTGACTAAACTCACGCAAATGTGCGTCATATTCTGTGCAATATTTGTAGCTTGTTCATGGCAATAGTCCGAGGGTCAAATAGCCACGAGCGCCGTTTAGAAAATATTTATGATCATGTTGACAGACTCAGCGGCAAGACAAAGAAGATATAATTATGCCCATGCACTTTGCAGTTGCAATAAGTAGAAGTCGGTGATAAAGGTAATGCCCTTGTGCGAGGCATTAGTGCGGCCACACTTAGAATGTGCTGTTCAATTTTGGTCGCCACATTTGTGCAAATAATATCGATAACATGGAAAGAGTCCAACGCAGAGCAACGAAATTGATACCTCAGCTGCGAAACAAGCCGTGTGAATGTCGCCTAAAAGAACTGGGTCTGATCTCTCTCGAGCAAAGACGACTCAGGAGGCAACTAATAGAAACATTCAAGTATTTCAATGGCTTCAATGACGTACCTATAACTGGACTCTTTGAAAGAGACTTCAATGACCGCTTACGAAACAACGGTCAAAAACTCAAGCATAAAGCTCGAAGAACGACCTAAGTCAGCAGTTCCTTCCATATTTTATAGTCAGCATTTAGAATAAACTCCCTTCAAACGTTTTTGATGCGGCGTCAGTCAACGCGTTTAAAAATCTTTCCGACGTACATTGGGAGAGACATCCTCCACAGCTAAGAATACGTCCTGCACCAGGAGTAACAAACTCTTGAGCACCGCAGATCAGCGGATATGAATTGCACTGCATACATTTATGAGCAACTCGTGGCCGAGATCTTCTTTTTTTCTTCTTCTTCTTTCCTCTGTCATCTGTATCCTACTAACATAATGGCAATAACTCATAGAGGGCCGGGGCACAAGTCCCGGTGTCTCTGTGGGAATGGGCCTTTTGGTCCGTCTACTGCCGCCTAGCTAATCTAATCTAAATATCTCTAAAGCTATGAGCTGTAGCAACTACGAAAGTAAGTTCAAGACTGATTTTGACGCTACTGGTGGTTCCTTTTGAAAAGTTCACGCAGTTCACCATAGTCAAACATGCAGTATGCGTCATCCTCGAAATTCTGAGTAAATGTATAAGTCTGGCAGGTTATCATCGGCTTACACGGGCTTGAGACTCGCAAAACTCATTCATTCAACTAGCGTATGAACCCTTCTTATGGCTGGTACGCACGCTAATCATAAGAGTAAGTTTTTCTAGCTATGCGTTCGAACATTTTGTTGAGCCCTCGTAAACACAGCGTTGAGTTTACCAAAAAAGATTGTAATTATTAGCCGTGAGATTAATTTGCTCAGCAAGTGCCGTTAGTTAAGTTTGGGGCATCTCTTCTAACTTAGAGGGAATTATGTCTGAAGATTCTTTGCAAGTGTGTGTTATTTAAATGGACGCATCAGTGTATTCGGTCGCGGAGATGATTATATTCGTTCTTCTGAACGGCGTGTGTACAGACATTATTACCTCCGCCAAGGAGGTTATGTTTTCGTCGTGTTTGCCTGTCAGTCTGTCTGTCTGTCACCAGGATAACTCAAAAAGTTATGAAATTATTTGGAATGAAATTTACAGGGATTGTTAGGTATGTTAGGAGGAACAGATGATTAACTTTTGGTAAAGATATGTCCTTCCGCTTGTTTGTTTGTTTGTTTGTCTGCTTCAAAAAGTTATGAATAGATTTTGATGAAATTAACATGAGTTGTTAGGTATATAACAAAGAGTATATGACCAAATTTTGGTAATCATCCGTTTGTTCGTCCGTTCGTTTATCACTGTTTTTAATTTTATGCTTTTTAGCACAATAATTCAAGAAATAATGAATGGATCATTATGAAATTCATAGGGGTTGTTAGTAATGTTAAAAGACATAAATGATCAAATTTTGGTGCAGATCGGTTTGTTCGTTTGTATGTTTGACTAATGTTTGTCATAACATTTGTTAACACTATAACTCAAAAAGTCAAGAACGGATCTTTAAGAAAATTTAACAAGCTGTTATTAATATAAAAAGGCACAAATGATTAGATTTTGGAGTTTATACAAAGAAAAATATGGTTTCAAAACCAATTTGAATTTTTTGCTACCGTTGCCTCACTTTGCGGAGGTATGCGCTCTCAGAGTGCTCTAATTAAGACTGTGAAGCTGGTCAGACAGCAGGCAGTGAGATGCAGCAAGGCAGGTGACGTGTGGTGATGGGCACCAAAACGTAAATAATACAGACAATAATCATTTTATGTATTCTTTATTAAGAACTTATGAAAGACATTACGTGGTACAAAAAGTGAAGTAGCTTACCACTGAACTTAAAGAAAATATATTGCACTCTGAAGTAAAGTCCCTATCATTAGAGTGGCAGTGAAGGCAGCGGTATACGATCATAAAAAGAAATGATAACCTGTGGCACTTATGCCACAATTACTAAGTTATCGAAGCTTGCTATAATTGACCGAGCTCACTTTATATGAAGTTAGTTTCCCTTGTAGCCCTGGTTATTTCAGGGCTTTTCGCGAGTAGAATTTTTTCTGGATTGATGGAACAGGAAAGAGATTTTAGATTCTTCCACAATTTCACGTTGCGCATTCTAATGACACTGTCGTTTAGTTTTCTGAAAAACACGGTAATGTGTACAAGCTAATGATCTAATGCGTATGAATGATTATCAAGGATATTTCATTTAACTTTTTTCAAGGTTTCTTCGAAGTAATAAGTTTGAAATTTATTATAAGAGAAATTAACACCTAAAGAAGTCCCCTACTGATAATTTTTTTTTCGCACTAAGCTTCAAGCTCTCCAACTCCTGAGTTGGAAGAAAATTTAACTTATAATTGCATTCTACAGTGTTTTACTTACAGGGGCCCCAAATATGGAAAGGGTTGATACAAAAACAGGTAAAAACATAAATAATAACTACACAGTGATTTTAATTACATAATTCTGATTATTACTTTGAGTCATACGAATCCGTGGTGTTTGAAGCTGTCGCAGTTTCTTCGCAGCACGCGTCCAGAGGCAACTTATCAAGTCTTATTGTTGTAATACACTTAAGTGCATTTATTTTATAGCAAAAAAACGCAGTTTGGCTCAGCAATAAACAGAACACAGGCTGCGAGCAGCACAAGCGGAAGAAAGTTTTGGTGTCTTAATTTCATCTCTCTCCGAGCAGCAGGGTTTTCGTATTCCCTTCTTCAAAGTATTTTCGTTAATATAAACTTTAGCTGAGAGCAATGCGAAATTTACAACTGAGGACGTCAAATGAAAGAATCTACCATAAATTAGGTCTGGTAGACAGCTCGTCCAACAATACAATACGAGCGTTTCGTTCCTGGAATAGAACTGCAGCAAACTGCAAATGCTCATTAAACTTGAGTCTCTCAGTCGTCTAACCTTTTCAATCTGAAATAAAGCCAGGGAATATTCAGGGAGACGCTATTCATTACAGGCAGCTCCACAGGAAACAAAAATCAGCTATTCGCTCTCCCTTATTTAGTAAACGAAGTGTATTGTAATTCCGTTAGTGTCCAGCAGAGTCCGGAGCTTTGTGACTTGAGAGCACAGTAAACACATGGAAAACATAGCGAATAGATACTATGTGCGCAGCCATATGTACTTACGGCTGCACACAGCCATATCGGAAATACTGCAATAGAGTACTTACGCAAACCCAGAGACCGCAGCATAGCATAAGCTCAGCAAGACCACACTGACATGCTCTTAGATCATCCAAGCCAACGTTCCTTAGGGCCGTAGACACACACACACCATACTGTCGCCCAGACCTCCTCTCCTTAGCTTCACTCTAGCGGGTTAGTCAAAATAAGTGAAGCAAATAATGTAGACCACCAGATAAGACGTAATAAAACGCTAATTGGAAGGCTAATATGCCTAGTGCAGTAACGCCCGTACCTAGCTATAATTTAAAGCGTTACTCTACTTCAAGTTTTAGCCCTCCAAATACGACAATAACGAACTGAGAAGCAGTGCAGGTGCAATCTGTTCCTATGGCCTCAGGTGCTGAGTAATGCGCTTAGTACCGAATCTCCGGTATAAAGAAAGTCGACTTTCCTGCCCAATCCAACTGGGAACTCACATACACTGGTTTGTGCTGCAGATAAATACCTGCTAGGCTCCAGGAAAGTTCACGGTTGCAGTCGATCGAAGACTGCCAGAGTAACGGCGTCAAAGATGAAAGACTTGTGTGACAACTGCGACCCCCATCCTCCCAAAGACCGTTCCCATTTCCAGTTAGGCCAGTTCCTAAACAGTGGATTGTGAATGTCAGAAAGACTAACATTGCAACTCGAACACTATAGCGCTCTGCCGCTGTGGCAGTGACTCCTTACAGCATATTGTGCCAACTGTTGCACATATTGACTGGTGTTGTTGGTTAGGAGATTAAGGTGAACTGAAGCATTTGTAAGGATACCTATTCTGGATACCTACACAGAGTTTCTTTGTGGGTAAAATTTTTAAGATGGCTTTCGTTGCAGTCCCAAATTTCACTTACGGTGCGCCTTGTCAACATAAATAAAGATGTTAGTAGAAGTTTTAAGCTTTAGAATTTTTTTCTCTCTTGCAGCTGTAAACTTAGAATTTCACCGCAGAAAAAATTTGCATATATAAGAGTTCTTTTTTTTTAACCAGCTCGCTGCAGGATAAAAACACGGCAATGGCTGCACTGTTGATGCAGTCATCAAAAGGAGGGGGACACATAGGACGGAAATATCGTCCCGCGAGTCCGCAAAATTATGTGCGCCTGATGTAAACACGCGTCACGGTGCCGTTTGAAGACCAGATAAAGTGTACCACTGCGAAGAATAATCCGGCTTTAGAGCGTCGAAAATCAGTGCGTTGCATTCGTCAGCTCACCGTATAGTTCAGACCTAATATTTAAATTAGGTTTTGCGTTATAAAAATTTTTATTCTAACTTGAGAGTTAATTTTATTTGTGCGTCGCCGTCGATCACTGTGAGAAATTTTAAACTTACCTCAAGCATACTTACGGGCGGATGAACATATGATATGGCCGTTACCTGTACTGCAAATCGCACGCATTTACGACTAATTCCGGAGCCACGCTATGCAGTCGCACGCTCAACTTATGAGCGGTCGCTCAGCTCGCACATAGCTCCATTTAAGTATTTTCAAGAGGAATCTTTGCTACCAACTTAGAGTGTGTCCTCTGAACGACGTGTGAGCTGTACGTCCACTTATGGGTTCCCTAGGGTGCCATGTGCATAAGTAAATAGTGATACGTACATAAGCAAAACTTTATAATATCGTAGCAAAATTATATACAGTAGCTGCAAGTACCGTATTATCTAACAGATTACTAGACTGTCTATGAAGTTGACCACTGGCGCCGGGCCAGGTGGGGGCTTGAGTCCTAAACTAATTAGCCAAGCTTTCTCCTCAGCCTCCAATATTGCTGCCATGTAACCAACATACATGTATGCGTGTATGGTGAAGCCCTTCCACATTTTACTCCAGCCCCCTTCAGCCCCCCATGCAAATTTTCCGGTGCCGCTACTGAAGTTGACAGTTGCGCGAAGGCGTCACGTGCACAGGCGCTGAGGCTGGACGAGCATACAGCGGAATTTGTGGCCGCTTTTAAGTCGTTCATAAATTATTCTCTACAATTACAACTTAACATTCAAAGGAAGCAAAACAAATGTTGTCGGTTCAACCAAAGAAATTCCAGCAAGCAGACTGCGACTGAACCATCAAGCCAAGTTAATATTTGCTCATTAGAAGATTGCTTTTGAAGGCGAGAGGCGCTCCAGACGGAAAAGTTTGGAACTTGTTGCAAACAGATTGGAATTCTGGAGACAAGGAGCAACTTTAAAGTTTACAAGAGGAGGCTTTGCTGTGCAGAGCTTTCAAAAAGAATTTTTGAGCGGCGGTAATGGCGGCACATGAGAAAATGAGACCGTTGTCCCCGGACACTAATGAAAACTAGCGCTGCAGCTGCTGCTGCGGGGGGGGGGGGATCTTCAACACAAGAAAATTAGTGGCGGCGCGTGACCAATTTTTGGGCAGGTGTTGAAACTTCAGGAAAGATTGAGTAACGGGGCACTGAAAAATGTAACCGGTTCAGACTAACCCAGCAGAGTAACTATCAAAAATTGAAACCAATGTGCAAAAAAAAAAACTTTTCTCGTACACAAGTTTGGTCGACAACCAACGATAACGCTTTTGAAGATCATAGATTCCCAATAAATTTAGATTGTTTGTCCTGACGAAGCAACACCGAGAGAAGGTTGAAGGTCACTAAGTAAATTTAATGTTATTTATATTGGCAATTTCCAACGTCTCCTTGTTGCATTTGAGCGAGCTGATTTTTATCAGTTTAAAATACGTGCAGTAACTTTAGAAATGTCACGAAGAAACTACAAAAAGAGTATGCAAAAATTGGAAATTCGACTAACTAAATCTGCAGAAATCGTTCTTGATGTATAAAACCTTATATAAAGCCCGCTGCCCACGGGAATCAAAACACGAAAACGTTTCTTCCTACCCTTCCACCACTGCAGTATCTCCACAACAGCAAGGGTCAATTGCACCATTTTGAATATCTGTCCTAATTTAGAATGAATTTATTTCTCATCGACATATATTTAAAGCGATTTTTAAACATGTTTAGCTATAGTCGCGATCACAGAAACTTTTGTTACAAGCACGCTAAACGTTCCGGAGTTTCGACTCTCGTGTTCTAAGAACTTATGGCCACATCGACCACAAGTTAAGCCGTCCAAACAGGCTGTCATGTCATCAACACAGGAGCTTCGACGGAACCAAACAAACAAAGAAAAAACTTTTTCTTCGTAGAAAACGTTACAAAAGGATGTTTATGAACCTTTCCCCATTTTTGAATTTTACCACAAAGAAAAATGGAAACAATTTTTATGGTGATCTGGAAGCCCGTCTGCTTCAAGAGCTTTATGAAGCTCGTTGTACACGAGAGTGAGAACGCGGGTACGTTCCACGTTATTGGAAAAAAAAAACTTTCTATAATCGCGAATACAGCTTTGCGTGTTGTTAACGTATGTCACCGTAATATATGCGCCGTTGTGAACTGAACCTCACTCGAGATTAATAGAGATATTGAAAACTGTGCAAGTGGCTCCTGCACTGGTTTAATAACTGCAGGGTGGCTCAGATTTTGAACAATTTTTGGACAGCATAATATTGGACAAGTCGCAGCTGCCCCCGCAGCAGTGCAATCGAGTAGGGACTAACGTTCCAGTGTTTCTGCTCTTGAGTGCAACCGGCTTGAAGGATTCTCTTCCGGACAGCGGCACAGCAATGCCCCGTCAGGGATGTCGTCTACTAAGCCACGCCCACGAGTAGGCACACTCGAAACCGACAGTTGGAGGGTAGTTACTGCTGATAAAAGTTTTTTTCATAGAAGTAGGTAGAAAGAAAACTAGAAACTTTGGGGAGAGACTGTAAGAAATAGCTGGTAGTTTCTGGCAAAACTGGCTGTAGGATATCTACTTTTTCATTACTCATCAGTACAGTGGATTTTGAAGAAATTCAGCATCGAGGCAGTAATGTCAATCTGGCTTGTATTGCAGGACCTAACGATGCAACGATGAGATTTTTAAATACAATTAAAGTCCTTAACTGGACGACACTTACTAAGACGGTCAGACTGAATAGTAACTTTAAAGTTTAAAATAGATACAAGTAAAATAGGTAAATTTTTACTTTAACTTACACATGTTTTTTATCTTTGTTGCTTTCAGTATGTTAATTGGGTGAATTTAAGGCAATTTGCGCATATAACGTTTCCGTTGCAAATGCTTAGTTTTTGAGATTTAGACTTTGAAGTTTCCATTGTTTTCCCAAGGGAGAAAATAGCCGATGTCATCACAGGCTTGATAGAGCCCTAAAAGGAACCTAACCAAACCTAACCTTGCTTAACCTAACCCTACCTAACCTTACCTAACCTAACCTTACCTTACCTAACCTAACCTTACCTAACCTTCCTGAACCTAACCTGACCTTATCTAACCTAACCTTGCCTAACCTAACCTTATCTAACCTAACCTAATCTTACCTAACCTAACCTTACCTAACCTAACCTTACCTAACCTAACCAAACCAAACCTAACCTTACCTAACCTTACCTAACCTAACCTAACCTTATTTAACCCTGATTTCGCTTCTATGGGATCGCCCAGTATTTTCTCCCATAGAAAAACAATGGGAACTTCAAAGTCATATATCTCAAAAACTAAGCATTTGCGACGAAAACGTTATTCATGTAAATTGTCTTAAATTGACCCAATTTACATACTGAACACAATAAAAATCATGAAAATCATGTGTAAGTTAAAGTAAAATAATACCGTAAAATACATGACTGTGGTCACTAATACTCACTATATATAATTAACTATCATTTGAACTGCAGCCTCTATGCCGACAAGTTTATTTCTTCTTCTGCCTTTACAATTAACCAATAGTGTTGAGTGTCGTTTGTTTTAGAACTTCAAACAATGCTAATGCTGCGACAGATACAATTTAAAGCGGGCACTGTAATATGTATGAAGAGGAAACTCTGCAAAACTCTACGGACAATTGCGACAGGATTTAAGTATCACTAACTTGTGAGCTGCTTGCTTTGTAAACATTTACACTCTGCGAACCTGTCGAATGCTTTGACTCTCGCCGTGATTGTGCGGCAGTAATGACTTCTGTGAGATCAAATAACCTAAAGTTGTGTCCAACTAATTACCTCCGCCAAGGAGGTTATGTTTTCGTCGTGTTTGTCTGTCTGTCTGTCTGTCTGTCACCAAGATAACTCAAAAAGTTATGAACCGATTTGGACGAAATTTACAGGGATTGTTAGGTATGTTAGAAGGAACAGATGATTAACTTTTGGTGAAAATATGTCCATCCGTTTGGTTGTTTGCCTCATTTTTCTCAATGCCATAACTCAAAAAGTTATGAATGGATTTTTATGAAATTAAAATGAGCTGTGAGGTATATAACAAAAAATGAATGATCAAATTTTGGTAATGATCCGTTTGTTCGTTCGTTCCTTCGTTTGTAATTGTTTTTAATTTTATGCTTGTTAGTACAATAACTCAAAAAATAATCAACGGATCTTTATGAAATTTATAAGGGTTACTAGTATCGGTAAAGATATAAATGATTGAATTTTGGTGCAGATCGGATTGTTCGTTTGTATGTTTGACTGTTGTTTATCTTAACGTTTGTTAGCAGCATAACTCAAAAAGTTATGAACGGAACTTCAAAAAAAATGCAGAAGCTGTAATTACTGTCAAAAGGCACAAATGATCAGATTTTGGAGTTTATACAAAGAAAATTATGGTTTCAGAGCCAATTTGATTTTTTTGCTACCGTTGCCTCGCTTGGCGGAGGTATGCGCTCTCAGAGTGCTCTAGTTTAGGTTTGTTCTCGCATAATAAGGGTAAAGAAATATTAAATTTCTCTGTAGCTGGAAGCTATCATGTCATTTAGAAACTGCCTGACAAAGAAATAAAGAAATTCTGAACAGCTAATGCACTCAAATTATCAATTTTACAAGTTTATTATATGTATATAAATGTATATTAGAGAGACAAAATCACCGTATCCGAACAGATGTTACAGTTCTACCTCATAGCATCTGAGTTTCACAGTTACCACAGCAAAAGATACTGAGAAGAAATACTATGAAAATCATTTTTTTCTTGAAGTTGTTAGCTTATACTATAACTGCGATGCATTTGTGACAATTAAGTCTCTTTCGATCAATTCACACATAAATCTGCTCTACCAATAAATTACTGTATGTGTTTTAGCTCTCTTGGCATTGCCCTTAATGTGAATACGCTGTGAGAGTCCCCTGCAGATCAAAGATTCTTAGTGCATAAGCGACTCAGAAGCATATTAATAGCATTTATTACAAAAAGAAGAATCATGAGCTGATATCACAATAATGAAAGTTGAAAGACATCTGTTGCCTGTCAAGTACAGTGGTAAAACTTTACCATAATACTACTACTATTTTAAACTTTCACTGAGAGGCTAAAAACGTTTTTGTAGGAATAGCATGATGGAAGTAACTACATATGGCCACTTGCCCGGTAAAATGTTAACACCTTTATTGTTTTCAAATCTCACACACAAACATAAAATACAATCACTATCTGCAATACCTAAAATATGAAACTGAAAACAAGCCCATTAAAATTGCAGTGCACCTATTGGGCACAACGCATTTTATCGATTACCATAATTACTTTAACGATAGTTTCTGAAAGCTTTTTTAGATGACCGATGACTCATCGACTGTAATAATTCATCAGGTAAACTATTATAAATATTAACGCATTGAAAGACGGTGGAAATTTTCTCGATTTCCAGTCGAACTACCGGTAAATACAGTCTAATACCCCTAGCATCGTAGTGACTGGAGCTTACCAATTGGGAAAATGACTATCAAAGTATGTTGTTTCACCAGTAATAGGCACGCGCCAGAACTTGAGAAGAAATAGTGATAAACATCTTTAAAATTTAAAAGTTGCAACCTCCAATACATATGGGTTGTAGCTATCATAGAAATGTTATTGTTGTCCCGTTTGACATTCAAGATTATTCTGAGGGTTTCGTTCATAACAGTGAGTATGTGATTTACATGACAATCCGTTGCTCCACCCCAAATGATGAGACCATAGATGAGCTGCGAATAAAATAACGAATAATACAGAGATACTAATGCTTCCCTAGGCAAGTACCTTGACACAGAATATGTTGCACCTTTAGCCCTACTCAAACCATCACACAACATCGATATATGAGCTGAAAATTTCAAATTATTATCAATGACCACGCCTAAATACTTGAAAGATTGCATCCATTCCAATACTATACCATGAAAACATACATCGGGAACAATATCAATTTCTGTGCACTAAATAACGTTAACTTTGTTTTGTCAGCATTGGACGTAAGTCTATTAGCAGGAAGCCATCGCGATAAATCGCTGATAAGTTTTGACAATTTCTGTAAAGCAGTTTGGAATGAAGCAGCAATAACAGAAAAAACGGCATCATCCGCAAATAAAATTGTCCTAGCATTTTCTGAATGTACAATATTATTTATGTATGCATTAAACAATAATGGTCCTAACACTGACCCTTGAGGCACACCCACATCAAGATCTACTGCAGAGGATTGTTTATCGTCAGTTATTACATACTATCGTCTATTTGTCAAATAACTCTCTAATAATCTGGACACGTAACTTCTTGCACCACAGTGGGCTAATTTTCTCAATAAGATTTCGTTTTATTGACTTTGTCAAAGGCTTTTTTTAAGTCGAGAAATAAACAAATGGTAAAGGATTTACTGCTATAATCGGGAAGAATGCCCGAAACTAAGTCAAAAATTGCATGGGTTGTACATTTCTCTTTCCTAATGCCAAACTGCTCATTACTAAAAATTTTGCGCCGCTCAAAGAAATTAGATATTCTAGTGTGGATACGTTTCTCAAAAATCTTATTTGTCATAGACAAAGTTGATATAGGTCTATAATTTAAGAGTACATTCACATTCCCTCCCTTTTAAGGGGGAACAACCCTTGCCTGTTTCAAGATGTCAGAATATTGTAGCGTTTATTCTTCATTGCACACTCAGTCGCATGTATTTCATCAGTAGTTTTTGGTTGAAAATTACACCCTTCTTCTACAGCGTGTAGATTATCTCAAAATGATTTGGAAGTTTTTTCCTATTAAAAAATTATTGTACCATGATAAGGGATGAAAAGATGGCAGACAAATTCTAGCTTTTATAAAGAATGTCATATCACTGTGCAATGTGCTAATTTTGTATCCTACAAAGAAAACAAAGATAAACTAGAGCACTCTGAGAGCGCATACCTCCGCCAAGTAAGCCAACGGTAGCAAAAATTCAAATTGGCTCTGAAACCATAATTTTTTTTGCATAAACTCCAAAATCTAATCATTTGTGCCTTTTTACATCAATAACAGTTTGTTCAATTTTTTTTTAAGATCCGTTCATAAATTTTTGAGTTATACTTTTAACAAACGTTGTGACAAATATGAGTCAAACATACAAACAAACCGACAGATCTGCACCAAAATATGATCATTTATGTGTTTTACCATTATTATCAACTCCTATGAATTTCAGAAAGATCCATTCATTACTTTTTCAGTTATTGTGCTAACAAGCATAAAATTAAAAACAGTGACAAACGAACGGACCATTACCAAAATTTGGTCATCTACTCTTTGTTATATACCTAACAACTCATGTCAATTTCATCAAAATCCATTCATAACTTTTTGAATTATGGCATCGAGAAAAATGATGCAAACAAACAAACGGATGGACATATCTACACCAAACGTTAATCATCTGTTCCTCCTAATATACCTAACAATCCCTGTAAATTTCATCCAACTCGGTTCATAACTTTTTTAGTTATCTTGGTGACAGACAGACAGACAAACACGACGAAAACATAACCTCCTTGGCGAAGGTAATTATTTCTAGTAAATGCAAATTTACAAGAAGGTAAGCAAATTTAATTTCTCATTTAAAATAGGAAAGAAACTATTCAATGATCCCGTAAGATTATTAGCCAAAAACTGACAAACTATTGCAGGGCGATTTCGTGTGGAATACAAACAGACGGGAGCGGCCTATGGCTGCCCTGGCGGACTTCTCCCTATCACAAATCGAAAAACCACTAATTAGACACAGGCTATAAAATTATTTGCATGACCATTTTTGTAGAAACTGTAAGTTTTTTATGAATCTACTTCGTACTTCCAATACCCAAGAAGCACGATGAAAATAATATAAACCAAGGCACCTCACTGAAAGTTGGGATGCTCCTGCTCAACTTTTAAAAGCCGTGTGCGACTGCAAGTTACACTGCGCTTTCAATACCCAGCAATGAGTTTAAATAGGCAGCCACAACATTTATACGAGAGGGTCCAGGACCAAAGAGCGATGATTTCGGTGTGCTCCGTAGTTTCATAGACGGTATTACTTCTCAACTCTCAGCTTCAGAAATACGGAAACACACTACACGCTAAAATCAAGGCAGGAATCCAAGGTACAGTAGGAACAGTTGTAATAGTCGTGGCTGTTGCTCGAGAAGACCAAGCGAACTGGAGTCACGTATTCCTAAAGTTTAGTTACGTGACCGCCTTCATTTCCTCTTCCAACAAAGTTTAATTCTGCAGAGAAGGTTACTCGGACGAGCAATTTTGTTAAAGAAATCCTATATTAGAATTTATTTAGGAAATTCCAGCTGTTTTTAACAAGGATGCCCCTTTGAAAAATAGAAAATACGTAATTCTTTTGTGAAGCACGAAGCCGAAAAATCCTAACGATATTCCCAGGTAAATTTGATTACAAAAATAGCTTTGGCAAAGGTAAAACTGCAGGTGATATCTGCAAGATGAAAAATTTTTATTTAAAATCGACAGTTTGTTTTATGCAAATGCCGCAGACCATTTGAGCTTCAATTTAAAAGAATTTTGCAACTCTGGCAGCCCAACAAGCTGATCTCTACTGCGCAGCGTTGAGTTATGTAATTTAGCTGACATGTGCGACAACTTTCGAAAATTCATCGAAGAAATCTGCGTCTTACTCTTAAAATAATCAGAGAACATGGCAAATATAATGTATACAGTTTCATTAAAAATTTGACAATGTTCATTATTTACTACTCTCCATGTTCTGAAATAGTTGTTCCACAGCCACAAATTTGAATTACCTCGTGTTGGAATACCAAGATAAGACAATTGAAATTTATGGCTGTTGAACATATGTTTCAGAATAAAGGGAGGACCAAAATGAGGCAATTGATATTTGCGGCTGTGCAACAACTATTTCAGAACAGAGGGCGTGTTTCTTTATTGTTTGTTTTTTAATTTTCTCAAAATTTGACCCAACATTCCTGGTCAAGAAACGATAAAAGTTCACCTACACTTGAATTTAAAATCGGTCGACCAGTTTCGGCAACGTTTGCCAACTTCAGGACTAAAAACTGACATTCACTAAATTCTGGAGTGATGTAGTAGTAAAATCGTGACAGTCTAGAGTGCTGTGGGTTGCGTAGAAGTGAGGTTGGGGCACGGACAGGGTCTATTTATACATGCTATCGCCGGTTGAGCACTAGAGTACAGTCGGGTGAGATGTTGGGGCTACTATTGCACAGTCGGACTAAAGAGTTGGAGGATGCAGTTGGAAGCTGTTACTTGCGAACTTATGCAACGTTTGTGCTGTTGTATGAGGAAAGCTTCAATGTTTTGTAAGCGGTTGTGATCAGTTTCTTTGTGTACGGTACTGTCGTGCTGGACCGAAGGCTGTTGGGTAAGTTGTGTGCCATGGTCTTTAGAAGTATGGATCTTTATAGAACTTGCAGCCAAGTGCATGGTTAAGTGGCGTGACAGAGTTGTTGTAGGTCCTACATATGAGCAGTTATCACGGAGCTCGCATTCTCCGGAAGTGCACTTATAACTATATAAGATTAGTTTGCTTGAGTGGAGGTGCTGGTGGGCCTTGGTGATCGAGAAACATTAGGTTGTTGACTGTACTACTGTGGTAGTATACGTTTAAGTTAAGTTTGTGATGTTTATCGAGGCGGTGTATGTTAGTTCTAACTATAGCCTTACTGGCTCGTTCGTCTGTCTTGTAATTGTGGGAGAACTGGTTACGGTTGTAAATTTTGTGAGTTTGGTTTTGTTCGGCCTGCTCTGTTTTGTTACGAGAATTCAGGTACTTGGAGAGAATTTTATCGAAAATGTGGTTGGAGAATCCGTTATTAACTAAGGATTACATTATTTTGTGCCCTCCGTTGTAAAATTTGTCCCAATTAGCGAAGATTTTCTAGGTGCGATGAATTAGTGCCTCAACTGGCTGGTGGGTAGAGCATGATAATGTTGTTTAGCTGTTTGGTATATTGGTGCGGTGACCTCAGAGATTATCTGCAGGAGGGGATTGCCAGTTTTCTAAATGTTTACGTTGGAGTGGATGTAACCTAGGCTAAATTCGCCTGCTATTGGTCGTAGAAAGGGTTGTGGTAGAGTTTTATTTTCGGATTTGATCAGTTTGTTTACTTTAACCTTAAGGTGATGCGTTTGAATTTGCTTGGGTTGTTTAAGATATTGTCTAACGTCTGTTTATACTCTGTTCGGCCCGTTACTATAGAAATATTAAATTTGTCGACTCTTCTTACTATTATTTCTGGTGTCTTCCGTAGCTCTACTGCAGCCGTACTTAATTCTTTGGTAATGAATTATATAGGTTTATAGTCACGTCGTGTCATGGACTCCGCTCGAAGCGGATGTCTGCATGCAGTGATGGTTATTGTGCCGGTTTGTTGGAGTTTATGCAGGGGTTCATATAAGAGTTCAAGTCCAATTTTTTTCATAACGGGCTGAATTTCTGTTTCACGTAATACTCTGGCCCTAGCGACAACCGTTGTGTCTAATGTTCGGTGAGGTTTATAAGACCAATTTGTTTTTCCGGGATGTGAATGCTACCTCGTCAGAAACAGTTTAACTTGTTTCGGTTGCGGGAGGATACCTGAATATCTTCAACAAATTTTAATTTCTCCAGTTTGGCAAAATCGGCATTTTTTGAGTTCGCACTGGCAATGTTGTCTTTGAAGCACTGAGTTGGAGATAATATTACCATTACGGTATCGGTAGCTTTGCCTTCTGTGTCTGGAGTTGGAACTGCAATAGGGTTACACGATAGCCTAAAGTCGATTGTTCGCCACGTGCTGCTAGGTCATGTTATCGAATAATCGGGAATTTTTGGAACAGCCACTCAAGTAAATATGTTTCATTAAAAATTTTGACCATGTTTATTATTTACTATTTCTGTACTCAGTTTTGTAATTTTCTTAAAAGTTACCCTACGTTCCTTGTCACAAAACGCATGCGTAGTAGTGTATGAATACATGTACATTAGTTGCTTCGTACAATTTTTTGACTGTAGTATGAGAGACAGAGTGCTGCGGAAAGCTTACAGGATGCAGAGTACTGTTAAATTCGTATCTTTATTACAGTTGAACTGCAGAAGTGTAAGAACTTTCTTCTATCCTTAGCATAAGAGCTGGGATTCAGTAGATTCGGTAGATTTCATCACATGTGCTCATCTGGCAACGCCAGCGTCAAGAGAATTTGGTTTCTGCGTCAGAAGGTGAGTAGGATACTCACCTTCTGACGCAGAAGGTGCTCATGAGTCATGACGCTGACGTTGCCAGATAAGCACAATTGATGAAATCAACCGAATCCCAGCTTTGATTAGCCCTAAATTTATACATATTATAGAATAGAATGTATTATAGAATACATATATTCCTAAATATAAAAACAAAGGCATAACTTACAGATTGCAAGCATAGGAAACATACAAGTACAACTACTGTAAGAATGTGAATATCAGTAAATTAGCAGCGGTCTAATTACCGTAAAATATCCTCTTAGCAACAAGACAGCAATGAGCCTCTCGCCATCGCGTTAAGCCAAGCCCTAATGAGAAAATCCCGGTTATGAATTGATAATATCTGAGGTCAAAATTAAAGCAAGAAAACTGAGGCTGCGGCGCAATAAGAGCCGGTGCTGTTAAAAACACGCTAAGTTTATGCTAAGAATTCGGACTTTTTTAGCTTGCGGCAGATAATATCGGGAAAATTAGCACCGGCAGCTGGAAATGAGTTCATTCCAACCTCGACATACCTTCTTAAGATTTCTTAAGGCAGCAAACATCTTTGATTAAAGGATTGGTGCTTACTCGTCACTGCAAAGAACATCAAAACTAAAATTTTGGGACTTTATATTCTTAATATAAAGCGCATAAAAGGTGTGTGATGGACTTCTTTACATATTACTCACGATCATGATCGTTTTCTCCTACGTTTTAATTAATTTCTTCTATGCAAAAATATACATGGTGGAGGATCAGTAGTATAACATGTTACAAGAAACTGGGATGCGGGACCATGCTTGTGGTGCACAACGGAGGCTGGAATGCTCCAAGCAGCAGATGATGAAAAATAATGGAATCACTGAAAAAAGCGCAATCAATAGACTCCATACCTAAGGAAAAAGCTCAAGCGTCTATGGTCGAACTATCTTCCAAATAGTCCACGGATTTGACGAACAGGATTTAATTATCGCAAATCCCGTTAGTATTGCACTAATTCTTTACATACTGAAGTGTATTCTAAGAGGTTTTCAGTAGAATAATGCTTATAGTTATATAATAGTTACATACGTTATTTTTATAGAGTAAATGTAGATCCAACTCTGGCGTCCCACCTCTCAAGCTTGAAAAGAATGAGCTACACTTTCTCTTTAAGACATTAAAGTAAAAATGTCATGTCGCAGCTACTTGTTTCACACGGAAGTGATGAATTATGTCACGGTAGATTGCTTATAGCGGTGTTACTCTGTCACTGTTAGCCGTCGTACCAAGTCATGCTGCTGGTTTTGTGCCGCTCATCTGCATTATCGTTCAGCCGCAGCGCTGCGATGCAATTTGACGGAGACGAAAACTTCGGTTGAGCTGCTCGACACTTGGTGCAAATTGCGGTAAATTTCACCGGTGGCGCGCGTCCCTCAACGGCCCATCAGCGGTCCTGTCGATGCAATTAGCAGCCGCGTTTGGAATTTTCTGCTTCAATTGCGGAGCCGTGAGACCGGATAGGAGCTGATAGACGGAGACTGCAGGCGGGGGCTGCTGGCCGTGCTGCTTGCTGATGAGCTTCCTGCAGAGCAGCTGATTTATGCCGGGATCACACTGTGCATCCGCAAATTCAACCTAGGTGTGGTTGTCCAGTTGGCGCGTCTTCCTGACACCTTCACAGTAAAAGTCGGTGGGATAGATACGGTGGCCTGAAAAAGTGCGAATTGAAAGTCCGGTCGTAAGTTTTGCGTGTGTTTGACCCGGGACTAGAGTTAACAGCAAAAGTGCAGAAGCACCGCTGTGAGATGATATTCACTGTAGCTTAAATCTGTTCAGAATTCAGTTTTACGATACCGTCGGAGGCCGTCGCTCATCCGAATGCCTGCCGCTCGCTTGTTCACGAGAGTAAATTGGAGCGCTTCGTGAGGGTTGACTCTGGCCTAGTGTAGAGATCACCAACTACTTCACTAGTGACAATTGCAAAAAGCCAGTTGATGTGACCACTAACATTTTAACAAATCTTTTTATCGATCCGCAATGGTGTTTCCAAGGACGCAGAAAAACGTACGAATCTTCTGACTACGTACATACAATGAAAGATTAAAGTCAGATTAAAAGATTAATACCAGGAGAGTGGTATTTGTGAAGAGCAGGGCTAACTGGGTGGCTATTACTCGGGCAGTAAGAACGTTACCTTGGTGCCGGATTATTCACAGTGGGGATCCTGTCTCTGAGCTTAACGATTTAACTGTGTCCATTTTGGAGAGGTTTATCCCGAAGAGGACTATTCTTGAGAGGTCTCGAGATAAGCCGTGGTTTGACGACCAGTGTCGGTTAGCTTTCGAAGCTAAACAAGCGGCTTATCGGGCATGGCGACGTTCGCGGGACTGCACGTTGTGGCAGACCTATGTTGATCGTAGGGCCGAGGCTGGGCGTGTGTATGAGGAAGCACGGCGTCGTCAGAGGCAGCGTGCCAGGGATACTCTGCTGAGTATTGACCATCCACATCGTTGGTGGAGTGAGCTAAAGGGTTCAGTTTCGGTGCTGAACCTTCGTTGCCGCCCCTTGTTGGTCCAGGTGGAGGCATTGTTACTGAGCCCTTGGCTAGGGCGGAACTCTTGTCGGCTCACTTTGATTTGAAGCAAAGTAGAGATGTGTTGCCATTGCCCCTATGGGTGTCACCCTGAACCTCGCTTGACCTCTTTGGCTTTTAGATCTGGTGCAATCAGGGTGCTGCTTGAGGGCCTTGATCCGTATGGAGGTGTGGATCCGGTGGGCATGTTTCCTTTGTTTTATAAGCAGCTGGCTGATGTTCTTGCCCCCAAGCTTGCAGTGATCTT
>LQNS02000137.1:3540712-3552047 GCA_001587735.2 Parhyale hawaiensis
ATCCTACTAACATAATGGCAATAGCTCATAGAGGGCCGGGGTGTAAGTCCCGGTGTCTCTTTGGGAATGGGCCTTTTGGTTCGTCTACTGCCGCCTATCTAATCTAATCTAGTTATGAGATTTTCAACCATCGGTAATGCTGCGTCCCACACTAGCCATCAGCTATGCGGCATCAGCCATGCGGAGAGTCTACACCACCCACCAGTCGTGCATCATGTCTGATATGGAGCACCCCACACCAGCCATGCGACCTGTCTGATATACGAACCCGAACTAGCAGCCCCCAAGCCCCCCCCCCCAGCGACTCCAGAGCTTGGCTCATCCAGATCTGATTACGTGCAGCAGTAAGCGCTCCTGACCCAATTGAACGGGTGCTGCAGCAGTTGCGGTAGATGTCGAGAACTGCCCACGAAAGTATGAACTTCTGTTCTAGAGCTGGGATCTCACTGTGGTGTTTTGGGTGTCGGTACAGTGAATGACGTGCTTCAGAATCACGTTTAACATGTATGCCTGTGTCGCTAGATTGTACACCTATTTTATCTGAACTGAACCTATCTTAAAGTACTTTTAATTTACCTTACCTAGTATAACCTAATCCAACCTAACGTATCATCTCAGATACACCACATACTATGCCGATTCGTCATATGTTCTCTGCAGATTGTACGTACAGAGTGTTCAAAAATTTAGTTGATTTTCAACTGCAGGGTGTGTTAAAATGTCAGCCGTCATGTCAGGTGAATGGATGAATGAGGTTTGGATATCTGTTTAAATATGGAATGATTTGGAACTGGAAAACTATACGCTTTTCTTCTGTTTATAGTAGTAACAAAATATTTAGACGTGTGACAGACTCTCGCTGCAGAAAAAGACTAGGGTATGAACCCTGTCGGACACTATTTCATGTCTTTCTTGAAATGACTGCATCCGTGTAGGTGCATATATACGGTCCCTACGGCCGTCGTTATTCTCAGAGAAAATGCAATGGTTTCCAAAATTCAAATGGTAGATTCTATTTCTTTAGCGTATGCACAAAGCATGCACGTTTGTGTGTTTTTTGACCTCCAACGAACTCCTCTAACTGACTCAATGCTTGGGATGCACCGAACCCACACGCCGCTGCTCTAACGCGTCATGCGAACCTACAACGGATCATTGGGCGTCAGGCTGCGTGACGAAGTTGTAGATAAGAAGGCACTTCTTCATCTGATCCTATAATCAAGCTGGTGCGGTAGCATGTGTCCGACATGAGATTCCTGTGTATTATATGCTCCCATAGCATACATAAGACTAATTTAGCTGAACCTTTTCTTAACAAGGATCGAGAACCGCTATCCCTTTCATTTTATGTATAACAGGAACACTCTGAGAGCGCGCATACCTCCGCTGAGCTATTGAATGTTAAGGAAAAAATAGTAGTCCTGAAACCAGGATATCCTTTTTATCATCACAAAGATTTGGTCATATGTGTATCTTGGCATTAATAGTAATTAATATCTGTAGTTTTGTTCAAGATCCGTCCATAGACCGCAACAGCACACACTCTTGGGTCTGACGCTGGCGGCCAAAAGTCGGCAACGGAAAAATGGGATTTTCTCAGGATATTAGGAAAATAATTATGAAACTAAGAGCATTACAACTTTTTCCCTATCTAATACTGACGAATAAATTCCAAGATAACCAATATTTTTTGTGAAGATGGTATCTTGGATACGGCGGGTACGCAAGTGGGCGCTTGCCTGCATGACCGTGTCTGGACATGTTCATAATAGCTCTTGAGAAAATCCCATTTTTCCTATTTTGGCCGCCACCGTCAGAGGCCACTTGGACCTAAGAGTCAAGTACTGTTACGGTTTATGATCCGTCCATAACATTTTAAGTTGCATCATGACAAACACTATGACAAACGTAGAATGAATGACAAATGAATGAACTTGTCATCACAAAAATTTTGTCATTCATGCCTTGTAATATTTTTTTAGGATTGCTACAAATTTCATAAATATCTGTCATTAGTGAAGCACACAAACGGACTAACCGATTACCACTAACAGTTGGTCGTTTGTGTCTCTTAAAATTTCCAACAATTTCAGAAAATTTCATTGAAAGCCGCTCATAACTTTTGTGGGATGTTGCTAGCAATCATGAAATCAAACACAGAGACAAACAAACGGATCATCACAAAAATTTTGTTATCTGCTCTTCGTAACATTCCTAACAATTCTCGCAAATTTCATGAAAACCCGTCTATAACTGTTTGAGTCATGTTACGAAAAAAAAAAGAAGTAGACAAATAAACAACGGTTGAACAAATTTTCACCAAAAGGTAATCATCTGTTCCTCCTAACAATCCCTGTAAATTTCGTTCAAATCCTTCCGTAACAAATAAACTTGGAAATAACGTAACCTTTCTGATGGAGGTAATTACTTCTACAGTTATTTTTACTATTATTGCTATGAGCCGCAAACCAAGGGCAAGGATGATAGCGTTCAAGATGTCAATTTTTGATATGATTCCCACTCCTAAGACACAATTCCCTTGGAACAGCTGCTTTTATCTAACGGCCCCCTTCACATGCACAATAGCAATTCCCCTTCTCGAGAGTCTGCCGCGCCGCTGCATTGAACGTTGCTTTATGCCGCCAATATTGGACGCCCCACCTCGCTTGGAATTCGCAAGTTATAAGTAATGGTTCCCGTTCCTGCTCGGTCGACTCTTGTGACTTCTTGGGGTGCTGCTGGGGTACCGAGAGGCAGGCCGCTGGGGGGTTATGGCGACACCGCCGAGACTACGCACACACTTTATGTGGCTTTAGACTTCAGTCTAGCGGATGCCAAGGGGGGCAGCAGCGCCCCGTCCACGGCATATTGACATGTATGAAGGTATAACTTACATGGTATAATAACATGTATGAAGGTATAATAGCGCAGTAGAAGTGCGGATGTAGCGCAACGACGGGCTTAGCAACTTCTCCTAAGTGCCGTAGGTATTTCATCTGCAGGGAACGAAGAGACGTCATTAAGAATTGTTAAAGAAATATTATATGAGATATATGTCAGCGTAACTTGGCGGTAAATTTTTCATCAAGAAAGTACTTTTCAGTACTACGAACTGAAATCGTTTTGTTGCTTCTGGCAAGTGAATGATATTGACTTAATCTATGTGCATATATTACAGTATAAAATTTTTGTGTGACCGCACGTGCGCATAAAGGAGCGGCAAAGAACTCACGCGCAGAAGAGGCCAAGGGATGCCAGTCTGTTAACAGTCTGGAAAGAGTTGCCTCAGACATTTAGATGTTAAAGAAGTGGAGAAACCATCGTTAGGTCTTCTTTATATAATAAGTAAGTTGTTTCGGTTTTTAAAGCCTCTTATGGCGTTTCAGTCATTAGTTCAAAAGCTTCAGCAACTTTGTTATTCTAGAAGTTAGTGCATGAGTTGAATATTTAATATTTCGCATAAAAAAACGCTGGGGTTTGCGTGGTCCGAGGGGCTGTAGCAAGTCACCCATCATTCGCTGTTTCAAGATTAAGGAACTAACATTCAAAAGCAACCTCCCAGCGGCCGGGATCACTTCCGGCCTAATATTATCCTTACTAGAATAACAGAGCCATGAACTAGCGGGAAATTCGCCGACCACAGCGCAAAGTTCGGAAACAATGGGAATGCCCGACACTTGCTGGCCCCCGATCTTCTATTAAGAATGATCTTTATTGCATCAGCAGGACAAGCAACACCGGCAAATTCTTCCACTCTTCAATGCCATCAAACCGTTTAAACTTTGAAAAATAAGAGCGTCTGCAAAAGGTATATTATTAAACTTTATAAAATGAAGGATGCAATGTTCTCTGTTCCTCAGTCTATATCGTATAGTCACGAATTAACGTAATTACAGCTTCAGTCAGCAAATAAAGTAAAAGTCTCTGCCCACAAAATTCGTAAATCAATGATTTTCTCACTACAACTTTGCTCTGTGGTATAAGTGCGGAGCTAAAATCTAATACATTGAAATCCCATGCAAGAGGACATATAATGCAGGCTGTAACTGCAGTGTGCCTAGACACTAGACAATTCAATTATTCTTAAATAATGAATAATGCTGTAGTACATAAAATAAATTTACAATTCGTAAATATTTCAAGCAATATAAAAATGCCGGTTTCTATTTTGTTTCTAATAGTTTAGAATCACTGCTTGGCATGTATACACACACACACACACAAATTCTGATTTTTTGTGAGTATTGTACAAAACTCTCACATTTGTAATTTTATATGTATATATGTATACACATACATATACAGTCAGTACTACTTGTGACGCCTGTGAACTATTGTCAGCCTCTATTTCTCTCCTTTCCACTCTTTATGCAGATGACTTAACAAAGAATAGTTCCAAGGTGAGTTGCAGAGGTGAATTACAAAACTGAGTTAGAGAGATGAGTTACAGGGGTGCGTTACAATGGTGAGTTGCAAATGTGAGTTACAAAGATGAGTTACAGAGACGAGTTATAAAGGTTAGCCACGCCCTTAGTGTGCCTCTGATAGAACATTTAATCATAATGTATTTCGCTCTTGGCCGAGCAGCGGACAAGATGAGAATAAAGGCATTTAACAGGCTGAATATTCTAGATACCACACATATATAATGAAATAAAAATTCTAGACAATGTCCCCATATGCCTCAGCCGACGCTGCGGTCCTCCTCACTCCTAATTTATTATAGGCGATGTTCTCCCTCGCGTGGCTGGGCAGCGGAACTTATCTGCAATATTGGCCCAAATTACTGAACACATGGTGGTCCCTATGTGGTATTGGGGCGCAAAAGGCTGCTGTCCAGCCCCTGCTTCTTTCGCGGCTTTTTTTTTCCAGAGGGGAAAAACATGAACCTATGTATAGCTAAGATATATATATGTATATATATCTCATACTCCACATAGCTCAAGATTCACCGTTGGTACCTTGTACCTTCGTTGGCATAATCGAAAATATTTTTCTCACATTCTACATGCATCAAGATTCATCTTTGGTGCCTTGTGCCTTCGTGGGCAAAATCCAAACAATCTATTATGTATTGCAACAAGCAGTAAGCATTGTTCTTCGAAGGCGATATGGAGCAAGGCTCGCCCTTGATGCACAGCGACTTCATTTGCAAATTGTAGCACATGCATAGGAGCACTCAAAGCCCTTGTACGGAACAGCCGAGGCCCGCTGAGGCCGAACCCATCACACACTACAGCATCCAAATTCTCTGGTGCTGAGGGTACAACTGCACAATCAAGTAGAATGACTTACAAGTGCTGTGGCTGCAGAGCTTCAGGTCTGGGAATATGGTACACGAAGGTACACGGCGCCATCAATCTCCCACTGAAGCTCAATTATTATTATAGGTGCACAACGCTTTCGTAGAAAGCCCAAGAGAGGTAATCGCTAGTGTTTATCGCAGCTGCTGCTAGATGCAAGGGCACATCTTTACATACTGCGTGTGCTATAGTAGCAGTTAAGTTCTCGCATAAAGCTTCATCAGTTCATCATTTATGCATTACTGGCTTAGAACAAGCTATTCGTGAATGCATCTAAATTTTCTAAACCAGCAGTCACCTAGCATGTCCCACCTGTAAGGGGGAAAATAATAAACACGAAAGATTCTAGCGCTACATATTAAACTGGTGACTGATGAACTACAGCACAGATTCATGCAATGCAGATGAGAACTTCTATAGCGCCTTTGATGGAGCGAAAAAATTCAATTAAAAGTTTGTATTTTGCGCTGCTGACGAGCGGGTCCAAAGTCCGCGGCCCACCGCACCAGAGCACAAAAAGCAAAATATTCTTCACAGTTTCGACCTACGTTGCGGCGGACATGATTTCCACCTGCACATTGCTATACAGCTCAAGAAGTGGTCTAAAATTTCAACCGCCATTACAGCGTTTACACTTCATCGAGTGACCGTGGAAAAGGTTAGAATATCGCTTTTCACCCTTTACCGGACAAGCGACCATAAATGATTACTTTCAATATATTATTGCTATAAAAGCAGTTTTTGTAGAGGTGTACCGATGCTACCGGTATCGGTGCCCGATGTACCTGCCAAATTGTGTAGTATCGGTATCGGTGCCCGATGTATCAGCCNGCCAAATTGTGTTGTATCGGTATCGGTGCCCGATGTATCAGCCAAATTGTGTTGTATCGGTATCGGTGCCTGATGTATCAGCCAAATTGTGTTGTATCGGTATCGGTGCCCGATGTACCTGCCAAATTGTGTTGTATCGGTATCGGTGCCCGATGTATCAGCCAAATTGTGTAGTATCAGTATCGGTACCCAATGTACCTGCTAAATTGTGTAGTATCAGTATCGGTACCCAATGTACCTGCCAAATTGTGTAGTATCAGTATCGGTACCCAATGTACCGGCCAAATTGTGTGGTATTGGTATCGGCCTAAAAGCATCAAACTTGCCGTTGCCACCAATGCTTCTCGCAAATTAAAGAAAGTTTAAACTCCGTGAGCAGGACGACTTTCGTTGATCAGCGTCCAGGCAGCAGTAACTAATCTTATTCAAATAAGTGAATGGATTCATTTTAGCCAGCTTAATTGAAAATATCGTCTTCAACAGAAGTATTACAGGGCCAGGAAATTTCAGAAAATGAGCTCTCAAAAATATTATACAAGCGCAGGCAGTTGACGTCCGTGCCGACGTTGACCGCAGATGGTTAAATGCAGAGTAAACATAAACAGAAGTTTCTCGAAAGTTCAAATTTGCCAACTTTTATTTCATTTTACTCTGCAGATGTTATAGTTGTACTTATCATTGATAAATGAGCAAACACTGGAAAGTATGATGTTTGACTGATTGTTGTACACGGCGAGTCGTAGGCCGTCGGGTTAGGTACTTAGGTTTATTGATCGTACGTACGTGACGGAGACTCCAGCCTGCATGGACAGTTTATAGCTTATGTACCGGTTACTATAGCATTATTTTATATTTTCGAGGCATCTGTGCCTTATTTCCCCACTTCCCATTCTTTTTTCTTTAGGCGGCTTCACACCATCGTCAAAAGCTGAGGGAACTCGAGCAAACATACGGGATATATTGTGCAAATTTTGCTGCTCTATTCCCACGAGAGTCTCTTATGCCGAGTTCACACGTCATGAAGGCGTCCGATCAGCCACTTTTCCGTATGTGATACTGCACCCAAAAAATAGCAGAAAAGCGCACGGTTTTCTGAGTTTTATTCCACTCCAAAGTTGAAGAGATTTCCGTAACTTGCCTAGGGACATTTGACGAAGAAAATTATTTGCCGGTCAACATTTTAATTAATAACTTTTTGTGTTGTACACAAAATTGTGTTGGCAACGGCACTACAAAGCATTCGGACGAGTGGATGAGTGAACCCTCATATTATTGACGTGTGAACACGGCCTTATGGTGAAGTGACCGCGAGTTCTCTTCAGAAGCCATCATTGTCATGGGTACAAGTTCAACAGCTCAACGAGAATAAATTTGATGAAGCCCATTCACTTACAGTCAATCCATTTCAAAAGTAATAAGATGGCGCGACTTCGGGAGCAAATGTAACAACAATTTTGTGCTAACACCAGCGAATCTCGGTGAAAATGCAGCTTGCTCTGTCCTCAAAATTCTGCGCGTGACTCTGTCGGTTTTCTGGCGACGCTTCGCTTCTCAAAACTGGTAAACTCGGGTATTTGGTTATGTTAGGAGCCCATCTGTACTTCTAGTGATGATCGCTGTTCTGCTCTTCCTCCTTCTTTCCGACTTGCTGTTCCTTTGGGCGTTGTTCAGTACTTACATTTCTATAGTTTTTCTTGAAAGAAGTTAGGCGAGTTCGATTAGGGTAGCCCACTTCTTATCCCATGATATAATCTAACCCAGTTAACTAACCTGAACTCTACTGAAACTATGTTCTTGAGACTAGTTTTCTATTTTCCGGTATTAGACGTGTTAGTTGAGTAATTGAGTAACACGTGTCGTCCACATTAAAATGAATTAATTTCATTACTGACTGCAGTCTGTAACTTCAAACGTAAGCTTTGGATTTGACGTTGGCAATCGCACGGCAAGCAATAGAGGCGTTATTTTTATTATTATGAGCTTTTAGCTCAGTGTACTAACCAGTAAAGGTTACATCGCCTCACCAAAAGGAAGTGACTGGATATTACGTTGAGAAATATGTAGAACCCATGCACTAGGGTGCTCACACACGAGATTAACACGCATGGGAACAGAAAATTTGGTAATTATTTACTAAGGTCACAACTCGATATTGGAAAAGCTTTTATATATTTAGGTAGCATGAAACATTCTAAGAAATTTTTCATGAATGGCGTGCACGTCGCAAATGCTTAGTTTTTGAGATATTTAATTCTGAAGTTCCCATTGTTTTCCTATGGGAAAACATCCCTGGCGACCTTATAGGAACGTAAACTACCATAAACTCACCTAACCTAGTCTAACCTAGCCTAACTTAACCTTACCCAACCTTACCATACCTTACCTAACCTTATTCGGATATTTGCACGGGCCCAAAATTGACGTTTCACGCTTTTTTTATCATTGCGATTTAGAGAAAACCAGGCCTTGCCTACCTAACCTGACCCGACATTTTGAATCCTTGTGTAATTACCTAACTAAAGATATCTAAACAATTTTTTCTAACCTTACCTTACCTTACCTTACCTAACCTTACCTAAGCTTATCAAACCCTACCTAACCTTAACTAACCTAGCCTTTTTTCCCATAGAAAAACAATGAAAACTTTAAAGTCAAATATCTCGAAAACGAAGCATTTCCGACGAAAACGTTATTCCTGAAAACGTCTTAGAATGTCTCGTTCTACATAAATGTTTTAAAAAAATTTGAATTTTGAATATAGAGTTGTGACCTTTAGTGGAAAAATACCGAAAGTCGGCACCAGAAAGCAAAGAGCGTAACGGGAGGACTCACGAGAAACTAGCATCGAAGTGACGTCATTAATGACGTCAACATGGACGAACGGTACGGCTAAGCAACTTATGAATACAGTAATTAATTAGTTAATTAATTCAGTTTCGCCATAAAAATCGTCGTCAATCACGCATTTCATCCCGAAACAAAAAAAAAATACGTTAAAAGAACATATACTATATATTTTAACGATAAACCTGACTATTAACAGAAAATTGCAGTGGAGGCTGATGGATATTTTCACTGCACCAGAGGCAAGATCTGGGCAGGTATGACGCCTTGATTCAACTCTTCTTTGAAGTAAATCCTTATTTACACTTCATATTCAGTTCACATTGCTCTTCACAAAGCATATTTAAACATATCAGCGTATTTTTTCAATCTCCCGCTCCTGACTGGCCAGATACTAGAACTGCCCCCTTACACAAAACATGGTAAAATGGTTGTCACCAAGTACAGAAAGTTTGAGCAATAACTGTTCCTATGATTTCAACCGCGTTAAGAATAAAACGCAGTTAATATTTTTGGTAAGGATTAAGAACAAAACAAACGAAGGCCTGATGTCCTACCCTCAAGTACTTCAACTCGTCGGTGTGACGTCATTCACCGACTTCCATTGAGTCTCTCCGTTACACTGTTTGCTTCCTGCTCGGAATAGAAGAGGAAGAACAGAACTTACAGAAATAACTTGAAAATAGGATGAAACTAGAAGGAAGTACAGGAAAGCCTCGTTATAGATCTGACTCGTTCTATACAAGTTTCGATATAGTCTAAAATTTTTGTTCCAGGTCCTTGATTCAACCTTGGTTTTGAATTGACCCGTTTTTCCTGCAGCATTAGTACCAACTTTCAAGAGGCGTACCACGCCCACGCGCACTTTTTATCAGACTCAGTTTTTTCGGCTTACATAAATGAAACACCGCCGTGATGATATAAAAGCTGCATTACCATTTAAATATTCTTTTCTTCCCTTTTTATTAATTTGAGAATCAATAAACAATATTGACCTATTCCTTCAAAACTTCTCGTTTTCTTTCAGAGTTATCAAAAAGAATGCAATGAGGCGTATTGCAGTGATTAGATTAGATTAGATAGGCGGCAGTAGACAAACCAATAGGCCCATTCCCAAAGAGAAACCGGAACTTACACCCCGGCCATCTATGAGCTATTGCCATTATGCTAGTAGGATATAGAGGACAGGAGAAAAGAGAAAAAAAGATGGGAGAAGAGTCCCTGCCAAAGAGGCGATCATGAATGCACGCAAGCACGATCAAGAGCCGCTGACATGCGGAGCTAAGGGACGTCAAACTGTGTAGTTGGAGCGGGAGAGAGAAGAAAACGGATTAAAGAGGGCATCGGAAGCTTTGGCCGTTAAGAGTTGGCGACTCCTGGAGGAGTTCTTAGCTATGGAGGATGTCTCTCCCAATGCATGTCAAGACGATTTTTAAACGCGTTGACTGACTCCGTACTAACAACATAGGAAGGAAGGGAGTCTATTCCAAATGCTGACTATGAAATACGGAAAGAACTGCTGACTTAAGGTCGTTCTTCGAGCTTTATGCTTGAGTTTTTGACCGTTGTTTCGCAAGCGACCACTGAGGTCTCTTTCCCAGAGCCCCGTTGTAGGTACGTCGTTGAAGCCATTCAAATACTTGAATGTTTCTATTAGTTGCCCCTGAGTCGTCTTTGCTAGAGAGAGATCAGACCCACTTCTTTTAAGTGACATTCATGCGGCTTATTTCACAGCTGAGGTATCAATTTCGTTGCCCTACATTTTACTCTTTCCATGTTATCGATATCTTTACACGGATGTGGCTACCAGATGCGCTTTTTCAATAGGCGTTCGATGGTTTTGCTGACGACCGATGTAAGGCTGACGGGTCGATAGTTGCTGGGGCTTTTCTTATCTCCCTTCTTATGTATCGGTATCACATTAGCTGGTTTCCAATCCTGCGGAACTTCTCCTGTTCTTAGAGACCGATTAAATATTTTAAGCAGTGGCTGCACGATTCTAGAACGTGTTGCTACGAAATTCCGGTGTCACACCGTTTGACTCAAAAATATGAGATGAATGCGATGCAATTGCAACCGAATAAGCAGAAACCTCACGCTTAAACATTGCTGGTGGTGCTTTAATTTACCTGTTTTTTTAATAAAAATGTGGAAAAAACTGCAAAAAGGCAAATATACATCAAACATGGAATATTTTCTTCAATTTAGTATATCAGATTAGATTAGATTAGATAGGCGGCAGTAGACGAACCAAAAGGCCCATTCCCAAAAAGACACCGGGACTTACACCCCGATCCTTTATGAGCTATTGCCATTATGTTAGTAGAATGTAGAGGAATGGAGAAACGAGAAGAGAA
>LQNS02000137.1:3553579-3564274 GCA_001587735.2 Parhyale hawaiensis
CTTAGAGACCGATTAAATATTTCGAGCAGCGGTTTCACGATGACTGGAGCCATTTCTCTTAGTACACGGGGAGTAAGATTATCAGGGCCAGTGGATTTGAACACATTTAGGTGAGTTGATCAAAATGTTCTCAAGCAAAGGTGGTTCTACCTAGCTCATTGATCTACAAATGTTGAGGTTGTCTTCTGTATAACCAAAACTGAGTTACACTGGATGTGGGGTAACACACGTGACACCGGCAGTCTGATTGCAACACGCCTCAGGTACCTGTTGCTTTAGCCACTTGGACTTGGTCTGATCCGCTTCATTCCTGCATGAATGAAACTCTGGTCTATACCGAGGACTTCCTGTCATGTAGTCAAGGGGGAATGGTGTCCTGAAAGTCTAACTGAGGCTTATGTAACCTATGGGACCCTCCTGGAGGCGCGTCACCATATAACAATGTGGGCAAAGCCAGCTAACTTAACCCTACGGTCTTCATCTCATTCCGTGCTCCGGAGAGGGCGTTAGCTTACAGACCAATAAGGCTTTAGACAGCCGAAATCTCAATCTTGTAGAGCAGACTTCTTAAGTTTTCGGCCGTCTCATGAGTAATTGGTGTGAGAGTAATGTCTAGAACTCGATGCAAATTAAGGGACAAAGGCAAGGCTAATACTGCAGTTTGGAACAACAAGAAGATAATGCCTGTCGATGACAGCTTAATAGTCAAACTGTTATGATGAAACTCAACTTGGTGGAATTTTCGGTCACCGACTTTAATTACCTGAAACTTAATACAAAGTGGTGACTTCAATGGTCAACATTAGAGATTAAGCAATTAGAGTAACTGTATTATCTCGCTAGGAATGTGCCAGTCCTGCAGCTCTTGTGTGTCCTGTCCGTTTTCTTCTCATGACATACCACATGGAGAGTAAGAAGCCTTGAAGTGTGTATAATCTAACATTAACATAAGCATTCTCAAGAAATTCATGTAGATATGTTGCGTACTTTAAAACATAATAACTTATATAGTCAACATACTATTCACATGCATTTCGCAAGCATTCGCTCTGACGTTGCTTAACTTTTTTTAAATTTCGGAATCGGTGCTTTTAGGTATCTATGTCGGCCTATCGCTAGGTATCGGCATGGACAGCAATGGTACACTTTCAGTATTATGCCCGCCCGATAAAGGGGTAATGCTCACTGGAAACTATTAAGCTATTCTTCCGAACAATAAAGGTTTACTTAATGCGTCACTTTGTTAAGCTTAGGTGAGTCTAAATTCGCAGAGACGTACGGCTGCTTTAGGGCATTTCCCAACACAGTACTACTATATAAACTAAGCTGTGTTAAACTGCTACAAAGGTTCTTTATTCTATTGTATTCCTATGGAGAAAAATTGCTTTTGCAGAGAGGAACCACGGCCTGATTAAAAATGGGTTATGTCCAGTGGCAATCACGGAAACTCCTATTTCAACGGCTTTGACGGCGACGGGCTTGTAGACACACACAATTCATTTGTTTGCCTAACCAAACGCTTCAATCAAATACATTTGGTTGTAAGAGCTAAAGAAGATAGTTCTTCCCAAACGTAATCCAAAAACTTGATTGCTTAGCCCGAGAAATTAAACTGGTTTCGGTTGAACAAATCAGCTCATTAACTGCATAGTTCACTGTATGTACCAAGTATAGTTCGAAGCTCTTCTTTTGTGTCCACTCACCCAAATGCGTTTATTTGAAGCATTAGGTTATATTAGCTAAAAATTTCTGGCTGTGCAGTAAAAACCGTATGGCTTCGTAACCAGGGGCTCGTACCCCTAGCAATTAACATTGAAACGTGGTTTTGCCTAAAGAATGTCTTTCCCATTTCCTTCGTTGAACTGCTACCTAATTTGCGCCTAATGATAGCAGAACAATAAGGCATTACTGCGGGGAGAAAGTGAAATAGGTATACAAAATCCATGCTGCAGGAAAGAGGTAGCCAGATGACTTCAACGCTTTCATTTCAAATTTGACTAAGCAACACCGTTTTAGCTGTTAAGCAGAGAATTTTTCCTTTTTGATAATGACAGGGGGCTGAGGGAAACCAACCAACCACGCAAGTCAGCTCCAAACTGTGCACTGTTGTGCAGGGCGATACATTAACATGATAAAAAATTAAAAAGACAAACTGATGAAACTCTAGACTCCGCGCGGGCTAGTGGAAATGCTCTTAAAAATTTCCACTCACAAAGTGTACAAAGTTCAAAATATAGAAAATCCGCATGTTTGTAAAGTCCACGAAGTCTATTAATCCTAGAAAGTTTACAAGCCTACAAAGTCCACAAACTCCGTAATGCTCACAAAATCTACAAAGGCTACAAGCCTACAAAGTCTACAAACTTAGCGCAATAAAATGGCACGATCGCGCCACTACAGCGTTGCGGTGGAAGATGACGCACGGGCCTGCCAGTGTTTCAATGATCGACATTTTCGCTTCTTTAGTACTAAAAGCGCACCACGGAGGGTGCGAGCAACAATGCGAACAATGAAGTACTTGGATCAGAGTGTTAGTATTATGTGGACGTACTGCAGGTACAGTAGATGGATTATCATTGTTAAAACTGTGCATACAATATATATAACTCTACAGTATACTAACACAGTAGATCGTTCACAGTATTTATCGTCAATACAGTCGAGGTAAATCCCTTACTCACCAATGTCTTATCAATACTTAGCATTCACTGTAGTAGCCGCACCACCAAGCTTTCAGCAATAGATTATGGCAAGCTGAACAATTTTCACCCATTAATTATACACTGCCTGAGTAAACTTGCAGCAACTCATGCACGTATAAATATGATCTCCATGCTCTACGTAAACACCATATCTGTTATAATCACAAAACCATCGTCCGGTGCAGCAATAACTTTTCTTAAATATTGTGGTAGATTATATCTCACTCATGATCCACTGTATGATACATCACGATGCACCTGACTTTGTCACGTGTTTGTGAATTACTCTATCTTATATTATATCAACAGATCACTATTTGTTTCATTGCACGGTAAGACCATCACTACGCTGTTAACTTGATAATACAAGAGCTACATCTATACACTTGTACCACCTTTGCAAATTTCACCCTCTCAGCATCATTATTGACAGCAAATTTGTACTAAAATCGCCACATTTTGCTCAAGTTCTCACACCCAAGAACATAGGTATCGTGTAGCATATATAGATGTGTATTATTAAGCTCAGTACAATGTCGCAGATTTTCGAATAAATGTTTTCTTGTTCATCCGCCCCGGTTCGAGTCATGGGTTAAAGATTTGCATAAACCGAAAGCACAAATGCAGATTATATCCGTTGAGAGCACTTCCGTCTTTCACTGTTTCGCCTGGCACTTCAAATATGCACAATGAATTACACTGCTTAGTAAAATCGTAAATCACGCGGCAAAAATGAAGCGGTGCCGATGTAAGTTCTTTTCCGTCATTATTTACGACCGGACTCACTAGCATCAGATGAAGCTGGCACCAACAGCAGGGGAGCTGCTGTAGTGGAGGATTACTGATAGTCTTCATCACTTTTGCTTTTGGATTTCCCTCCACTGCCTAAATAAATAAACTTATGCACATTAGTTTAACCTTATATGGTTATTGGTTGATTGTTGTCATTTGCAGTGACGGCTCGTGACAGCTAAAGTAGCGGCGCTACGCACTTACACGCCGGGATAATTTAAATATAATGGAGGTAATGTAAGGCCCTATTTTGCTGTGATTACTTCGGTCCTCATTTGTGAGTTTTAATTAAATCTGTGTCTCAATCGCTCGCTTGCTAATAAGAAATTTATTGGTTCAGCCCTTAAAATGTAAAAAAACAATAAGGAGCAGTTAAGACACACATGCTCTTTGAAATATAATAAGGGCACTTCAGCTCCACGAGCTACAAGAAACGGTTGTATTGTCACCTGATGCAAGTGTTACACATATTCTAAAATGTGGAAGATGGTTTGCTATGTTTTCAAACGGAGATTTTAATCTCAAGGATCTCCCACTTTCAAAAAGACCAAAATCAAGTTGATAACGAAACCATTAAAGCCACAGTAAAAGTTACATATTCTAACGTTTACCACTGAAATTAGTCTTACAGTTCAATACAGCTCATGATATCAACATTTCAAGCCTTCATGAACTATAGAGCAGGTCTGAGATACCTTAGACAACGGGTTCCCAAGATTTGCATGATGCCAAACGATAGCAAGACTTGACTATGATCACATCTGTGTTTTTAACGTATGAAGGAACCACAGCGATTCATTCCTGGAAAATATAATCTCTAGGGACGAAAAATTTAATCTTCACAATAATACTTAACATAAAAGACACTATTTTGATCGAAATCAACGTCCACAATCAGCTGCAAAAGATGGACTACACCAGAGAAAGATGCTGGTCTCATTTTCAAAACCTTGGGATTTTTAGGCATCAAAAAGCTATATCTGACCGTTGGAGGAAGGCCACTGGATGTGAGAAAATTTATTGCCTAAAATAAAAATTACTATTTCATAATTTTTTAGCTAAACTTAGCATTAAACAAATGACGTTACATTAATGTCAAACTAATCATTCTTTCACGAGCAGCAGAGGACGTTGATACTACTGTATATCAGAATAGCAATGCTAACAGTTATCCTCTAATTAGTCTAGTTCTTGGAAACAATTGCAAATATCCTGATAATGATTTGTCCAGTTCCCAAAATTTAGCAGCCACAGGCCTCCCTGATGACAACGTTCCACAGAAGAGATGGAGAGTCAATTTCCCTGCAGCATAATCAGTAGAATATCGGGCGCTCCTATTAACAATGTATTCTCTCATAATTAACTGAAGTGAAGTTATAACTTTGATTTTAATTACACTACACATTTTTAATAAATATTTGGGCTGGCGCTACTAGATAAACCGTCACCAATTACATTCAAACAACGGAAACATAGACAACAGCGACGCGTATAATGCCAACAAGAAATTCTGAGGTCTCATCATAAATATGCATAATGAATCATTACTAAGTAACTGTCTTGCATCGGTAACATATTTTGTATCGGCTTTGATATTAAACACGCAATACTGAAATAACACAAACGGATGCGCCACCGAAAGAACCGGCCGCCACACAGCGGCCCTGCACGGAGCAGGCGCTATACACAACCTCTCACCACGGCAGTCACCTGCCTAATGGCAATTTGTATAAGATTTAGACAGGATAATCTAAAAGATATTTAGCAATGCTGTCCACAGGACCACAGTGTATACGTTAGAGGGTGTCAGGCACGAGGGATTTCCCATTAGGGAAACTGTGAGAATGTAGGAAAAATATGTTGCACAAATCAGTAGTCAATCTCCAGCGTCTACCAGCAGGCAGTCTACGACGCGTATCAATTTTGATTGTCTACGACTCTACCACGTCATCTTTAATGATGGTCATTGCTCTTACCAAGGGTGTTATGGATGTGCAGCTGCCATCCACTGTCTCAGCCAAGTAGAGCTGAGCTAAGCCCAATAGACGTAACTTATCCAGACTTTAAGCAGGAGCACAGGCTTCACCACTTCGAATAGAGATACAAACGGTAGCTTCGAATAGATACTCAAGACACTGACAAAAACTCAAGTCTGCTCGTACAATAGAGTTTTCGGCTGCCTCACTAGTCATCGAGTTAGTGCCACAAAGCTTACGCTGTGCTTGAAGGTATAAACTAGTCAAGCTTGTAGGCTTGGGTTACCTCGACTTTGCAATGTCAGTCGATGGTACCTTAAGTCTACTATCTGCCTAGTCATGTGTCAGTGGCTATGCTGACCCTGGCGGAGATACTGCGTTCCTTAAGCTGCATGTGGTGTTGCCTCCACTCTATCACTCGCAGCTTAATTATATATGGATCTTGTAGCATTTGTCTGTTTCTAACATTAATACAAAAGTGCCTTCGGCAGAGCTCCGTAAATGGTGGAACATTATTTACGGGGCAGTCTCTAATAGGCAGTGAATAAACTGGAGAGACATACTCAGCATCATAAAAAATGGCTAAAGTTGTACCATAAAATATGATAGACACATAACCATGATGGTCGTGCTATCATGTGCTCAACTGCAAAAAATGTGCGAAGTAAAGGAAGATTCCGAAGCCTGCGTCATGGATTGCAGCTGTTCTTCTGTAATCTACAGTATAGGCTGCAAACTTTTGAGCGAAAGGTTCATAGCTACAATTATTTACAAAAAAAGAACTCGGAAAAATATAGCTGATGTGGATTATCCCTTAAAGAAAATTTATAGGCTACTATCCGATGTGCATAATATGCGTCTATGAATTTCCAATTCAGTTAGCAGAACCCGATTAAAATAAAATCGCATGAGCCGCATCCTCATAAGGTGCAATCAAACTGTCAACCGCTGCTCGCTGCTAATGAAAGAAGCGGTGTTTTGCTCAGCAATGGCGTCCGTAACGTAGAACTGAAGTGCGCTGAGTCTATTGAGCGCTACAGCACAGCAGAGTTCTACGAGCGCTGTTCTCACTGTAATTGTTCTCTTTATTGCCATTGCAGCAGTTAGGGCAGAGACCTTAGGTGCTCCATACAGCGGCCATTGTAGTACAGGGGTCTTTAGTAACCATTTGGCTACTGTCCTCTTTCTTCAAGTTGCGAATGAGGGCAGCAGCGCCTCCATATAACAACTTCTTATTGGAGCAAATGCAGGGCGTATTTTCTCCGGAAGGTGTGGAGTACGAGATCAATTAATTAGAAAATTCAGAGCTACTGAACAGGCATTAGCTGGAACTGGTAATGATCTACACATAGCAACACTGGCTCTCTTCCGTTATAGCATAAGAAGACGACAAATAATTCAAAAGCTAAAAAGATTAAATACCTTACAATTAGAATGGTGCTACTCAACAAAGAGATCCCGGGCCTCTAGACCAGGGTTGTCCAAATTTGGGGTCCGTGTAACCCGGGGGGGGGGGGTATGCAGCATAGTTCATGAGGGTACGTGAACAAACAAGGAACACACACACACAACTGAAACAAAGCTATTTTCAACCATTTTGTTATTAAATTCTCTTTTTTTTCATTTGTGTACTAATTTCGAATTTATTGACCAACACTCCAGTAATGCAGTCTTTTCATAATTGATATACTATTTACATAATTATCGTAAATAAAACAGAGTTTGGGCAGCCATGGTAAGCGGAGAGGGGGGGGGGTTGTACGTAACAGTAGGAGAAGATAATAAGGAGTGCAATAGGAGAAAATATTTGGACAGCACTGCTCTTGGCGGACGGTGTCTAGGCACCGTTTACTGTGTCACCGTACATACTGCCAGCCGTACGTGAACCGTGTACTGCGGTACATGCTGCACCATGTCAGGCTGTATGTATCTCTTGCGATAGGTGCAAGCCTTTCCAGCCCCTGTAACGGCATCAAGGTTCACTGATACATATGTACATACAACACATCAGAAGTCTCACCGCCATATGTAGCGCCGCAGAGTTTGAAGCACTCGCTTCAGCATTCAACCCAATTCAGCGTTGACTTGCCTGGAACTGCAATCCTGCAATTCGATACCCAATCTTAGAACGAGTTTCAGATGTTAGTACTAAATCGCTTACACTAGAGATGGTTGAACACTCTAGCGTAATCGGCTTGCGATTAACGCTTGCTTCTCAGTCGGTAGTGACAAACAGTACTGTTAGGTCTGAAGGGCCGGGCTAATGAAAACTAATTGAATTAGATTATCACGATCGAAGTGGAAACACAGAGCGCCGCTGTACGCTGGACCCTGCGCGTTCCACCAGTGCCGACACGCGGAGGCCCAGTCCACACTCTAGCACAGTCGTGCTTCTGTACTCGAATGGTGGTCGTGGTAGTTCGAGCAATGGAAAAACCTAGTGAAGGTTCACGTCTTGCATTTTAGCGAGGCAGTGAGCAGCTTCAGATATGAACGCACACGCTTCACCCAGCACGTATTCGAGCAACGGCTTAATCGAAGAGGGTTTTCGCCAATTATGGGCTGTTCGAGTTACGCTTTGCTCGAGTTACAAATTGTTCGAGTTACGGTTTGTACAAGTCACTGTTTATGCCAATATTAAGGACTGAGGTGCAGCTGCAGCTTTACTTCCCATCACTGCCTCGTGTCGATGGATGTTGGTCGTGCCTGATACGCAAGTTGCGGTCATGGGTTACTGGAGACTATATGGAGTTAGAGAAGTGACAGCACGGTGCAGTTAATACTCTATGCTGCTATGCAGTATATATATATACAGAGATGACTGAGTAATTCTAAAGTTGGCCCATTATCGTCAGTTCCCGAGGAGCATCAATCAAATGAATTTTAATTTACAAAAGCTTTTTTTTCTTCTGCAAGAAAGATGTTTGCTCGGTCTTCAAACAAGGAATTCGAAGAAGGTAACGAAGCTCAAGTTAAGTCTAACCAAACGGCCGCAGTGAAGCGAAGAGAAGCAGAGCGTCAAAATACGGCTGTTTTTCTCAAGTTCCCTTTGAGGGCCGGCACAACCAAGAGGACGGGTGTGTTAAATTACTGTAGGGGTCTGGTCTATTCGCCCCACATGTTTCCGGTAATTTTCGTTTAAGGTCTGACGAACGAAAGAGAAACTTAAGGGAAAGTTAAAGTTGTCCTGATCGCACACACCAACCAGGAAACCAGCATGCACTGGCTCTTGATGCAGATGAATGCCCTCAAGGGCCGAGAGGAGAGAGTACGGCTGCAGTAGACCACAGACTGAGCGGCTATGACAATATATTGACGGAGGAACCAAGCGACAACAGTGCCCCTAAGACCCTAAGCCTCCCCCCCCCAACGAAGTGAACACTGCGGATATTCAATAGGTATTCTAACCATTTCTTCATACAGTCTATTATTGATGTTATTAGTATCATTTTTAAGGCTTTCAGCTCCACCTGCACCTGGTGTTATTAACTTATTTTAGACTCGAGTGTAACGCGAACGGCGTTAACACGCGCATGAAATTAATACCACCACCAGCATTATTTCATTTAGCAATATTGCAATCATAAAAACCACTGCTAAAATGTAAATACTTTAACGGATAGTTAAACTCCAGGCAAGTACTGAGCGCCAGATCTTAACCGAGCACAAAGCAGCTAGGCCTCTTATAACTTATCACTTAATTATATTAATTAAAATCCAGCAAAATAAAAGCCTTAAAATGGAAGCTAAGGTTAAGCAAGACTAGGCACAGTAGGGGAAATTTATCTGAGAGCTCGTGCAATAAAATGTGACCGGCGGGGCTTTTCGCCTTATTAAATGAGAGAATCTGAATGGCACGGGGGGGTAAATTGAGGCGGGAGAGATACGAGCGAGGGGGCGCTGCCCCGTCTTCTGTGGGGGGCCTTGAGGACATACTGCAAGATGCGCTTCTTGAGTTCCAGTATTGAATGAAGGCGAAAGTAAAATATCAAGAGAGGCCGTGAGAGCCGAGAAGTGCAGAAGGCTGACATTGTTGTGTTGATTGCTTAACTTGCGGTGGAGCTGAGGTCTCGCGGGCCGTAAGTTAATTAAGAGTTTAATTACAGGTAACCAATAAATTGAAATACCTGCTCTCATAGGGAGTTGTCTAACAAAAAACTTAAAAACTCTTTGAGTTAATGATGTTCGAAACCCATTTTAGCAGCGTAATAAAAAATAGTAATTGAAAATAATTAGGAGCATTAAAGACGATAACTAATGACAATTTGCAATACAAACTAAGGACAATAATTATAGACAGCAATTAAGGTGCCAACTTCGCTGCGAATGGTTTATTGATTCAGTTTTGCGACAGTTACCTGAAGACGGCGACCGCTGTCCACGAGAGCACTTATTGCGAAACGTCCTTGATCATCCCACCTCATGTGTTGCCGAAACCTCCACTTACCGTTTCTTACACTGTTGCAAATCTCAGCATGTCTCCATCGCAGTGTTTACACTGTGTAGCACAAGTGCCAGTGGTAAATCTTCGAATATCTCTAGTATTTCTGAGTAAATTTGAGTTCCTAAAGGCGTATATTCTGAAGGGAGATGTTCATACATGTTCTGTTACGGCCCTGACCATGGAAACTGCAGTGCCAAGACCCCGGACCACTTCGCAATTTGTGCTCTAGTGGGCAGCGGCCCTTATTAAATTACAGTAGTTTAGTTTCACCCTTGTTTACACCACCTCTCGGTGGTGAAGTGACAACGGTTCGGCATCGCATCACGGAGGCCCGGGTTCGATTCCCCGGACGGCACGCTACGGATTTACAGTGCTTGGAGCACTCCAGCACCGAGAGGCCAGGCGATGCACGATGAGGGATCCGAAATTGACTCTCAGCACGGACTGCTTCTCCTGCTCTTCACACTACTGGATCTTCAAAATTCTAGAATTAAGGCAAAAAGAAAACCTCGATAGGTGTATCCATTGTACCCTGTATACGAGATAATAAATGATATTTGTTTGATTTGTTTGTTTTGTGCCCCTTATGCTCTAGAGTTAATTACCTCCGCCAAGGAGGTTATGTTTTCGTAGTGTTTGTCTGTCTTCCTTTCTGTCTGTCTGTCACCAAGATAACTCAAAAAGTTCTGAACCGATTTGGACGAAATTTACAGGGATTGTTAGGTATGTTAGGAGAAACAGATGATTAACTTTTGGTGAAGATATGTTCATCCGTTTGTTT
>LQNS02000137.1:3564396-3588857 GCA_001587735.2 Parhyale hawaiensis
TAATTAAATTTTAGTACAGATCGGTTAGTTCGTTTGTACGTTTGACTCATGTTTGTCATAACGTTTGTTAGCAGTATAACTCAAAAAGTTATGAGCGGATCTTCAAGAAAATTGCACAAGCTGTTATTACTATAAAAAGACACGAGTGGTTCAATTTTGGAGTTAATACAAGAGAATTATGATTACAGAGCCAATTTGAATTTTTTTGCTACTGTTGCCTCGCTTGGCGGAGGTATGCGCTCTCAGAGTGCTCTAGTTATCAAATATGAAGATTCGTTTTATGGTTCCCCTGAATTTGAGGATTTGACGTACTATGTTGGGTAAAAATGTTAAGAAAAGAGATTTACGTAGACGCATTTCTTTCGTTGGGATAAGTCATATTGTAGCAAAAAAAAAAAAATTACAATCCCACACACTATATTCAACAAGCACCGCACGCTTGCATCGACAATGGTTATTTCGCGAAACAAAAGATCACTTCCATCATTACTTCATTAGTGTGCAGAACATTTTTTGATTAAAAAAAAACTATGAGGAAAAATACATAGATGCATTTGCATCTTGGGGAAAGTGATATTATAGATACAATTGTTTCAATTTTTTCAGCATTCTTTACGTTCTGCCAATAGCAGACAATCGCCGTTCCGCCGCCTGTTAATCCATAAAATGTTTGCCGCTAAAAGCTGTGACGTGATTAGCAGAACCTGCCCTACATTCCTAACCTTAGAAGGCAAGCATGATTAGATGTAACGCTTGCAGAATTATAATTCGCAAGCTTTTTTCCTTAAGATAGGTTAGAAGCTTGAAAGTGGTTCACTAAATTTTTGCAAGCTAGTTACGACACGTGGGACGCAACACTACGTCAACAACAAGAAGCAAAGAGCGTAACGGGAGGATTCACGTGAAACTAGCACAAAAAGTGACGTTATCAATAACGTCACATCGACGAACGGTACGGCTAAGCAGCTTATGGGTTTTTAAATAATGTCGCCGGAAAAATCGTAGTAGATTGCGAATTTTATCTCTTAAGTGCATAACTGAAGAGAACATGTACTAATTGAACCATTATCGATAACAAATTGCAGTGGAAACTTTCACAGCACCGGAGGCAAGATCTGGGCCGATATAGCGTCCTGATTTAACTTCTTCTTTGAACTGAAGCCTTATTTACCCTTCATATTCATTTCGCAGTGCTCTTCACAAACATAGTTAAACATATCACCGTATTTGTTCGACTTAATTCATTTAATCTCCCGCTCCTGACTAGCCAGCTACTTGAGCTGCACCAATACTCAAAATACGGTAACTTGATTGTCGTCACGTACAGAAAGTTAGAGCAATAACTGTACCTATGGTTTCTCTCGCGTCAAGCATAGAACCCTGCTTATATTTTTCGTTGGAATTAAGAACCCAACTTACGAAGACCTCAGATCCGACCCTCAAATACTTCGACTTGTCGTTGTGACGTGATTTTGCTACATGCGGTCACGGCTAAGTTTTATTTTAGTCCCATTGAGTCCTGCCGTTACACTCTTTGTTTCATGGTCAACAACACCAGTACCGCCGCTACCGCGCGACCAACACACCGTCTCTGATGTGTTTCTTACATTTTATCGTTATTATATAAAAAACTATTGGTTTAGTACTACTTTCCGGGAAGCTAAAAAGTAATAAGTATATTAGGCAAGGTTAGATGCTGCAAGAATTGGTTCTCTGTAACTTTCGCGGTTTCATTGCATCTATTGTTGTGCAAAATAAACAAGGCCGACGAAAGCTCGCGGTGCATGTTATTCAGTGTGGTTTTCTAATTCTTTGTGCTACAATAAGATTTTCCTTAAAGAAGCAAATGTGTCTATATCGCTTTTCTTACCATTTTCGATCCGACAATGTATGCCAAGCCCTTAAATTCACGGGATCCTTAAAACGCATCTTTACATTTTCGAATTGTGTCCCCGTAAATTTTGCGGTAAACTTATCTTATTGCGTCCCCATAAATTTTACCGGAATTATCTAATTAAGGAACAGTCGATTCAATTTGCCGGATATTCGCCTGGAGGTTGAACGGCGTTCCACAATATTCCAGTGTGTACATAATTACAATAAGCTTTCTGAGGAGTTGGTGCAACCTATGTCACATTCGGCATTCAAAAAACACTTTAAAAAGTACTGCATTGATGAATAGGCCTATGCTCCTTCTTTAAGATAGCGGGGATAGATATTAGTACAATGTCTTGTGCAGTTATCGACTCTTTCTACTGTCATATAATACTTTTATCAATACCACAGAAAATCAGCCTACTTTTTGTTGCGTAATATTGTTAGGTCTGCTATGTTTCATTTGTCATCTTGTGTTTCATGTTTTCACAGGAATTTGACTTGACAGATTTTAAATAGATGTAGAGCATCCCATAAGTGTTGAACCACTTTGAGTAGGATGTGTTCTCGGTTTTTAATTGGTGTTTATGGCTGTAAACATTTAGTTGTGATCAGAGAACAATAAAAGTGTTCCCAATTGTACCAGAGTAAGGTTTCCCGCAGTATCGGATATTCCTCTCAAGAGAAAACGCCTCGCGCTACTCATAAAAAATTACAATGCTATCGGTAGCCCCTACTATTTATGATATTGCAAACCTTATACAAAGAATATTGTTACATAGTGCAGGCTTATCGTAGTCCTAGAGCAGCGGCCACAGCAGAGTTACGCGTAAACGACTACAATTTTTACGTTGGATACCAGTGTTTCCGCAAAGGTGACTTCGATTGTCACGGCTAAGCTAAGTTGAACTTGTCCCTAGTTTCAGATAGGAGCGTTAGTTTCGTCAGTTTGCATCGGGTTGCAGGTGCTAACAGCTGAGAAAAATTACATTCTACAGAAAAGTATTGAGTTTTGGCTGTCTCATGAGTAATCGATATGAGATTATAGCCTAAAACTGTAATAGAGCGAGAAGCCAACCGTCATATCTGAAGTTCTTAAATAGGCAAGACTGGCGGGGTCAGCCTGACTCTATTTAGCCATGTCACACGACGACGTCTTTATAACTATAGTCTCTTGACTGATGCACAAACTCTTGTGTTTACACAATTTGGAGTCTTCATTGCCAGTTGTAAATTTCTTCTTCCATAAGCAGCGCAACGCTCTCTGCGGTGCGTGTACTCTTACGGTGCTTTATATATTAAATAACATATATTACTATTACTTCTAGTAAGTCTTCATGTAGATTGGTGGGTTGAATTCAGTGTTCTGTACAAGCGTCTATATTATATAATAATTATATAATTAGGGATACTGAAATGAACACGGTATGTAACAAAATTGTAGCTTAGAGGCATTCATTATGGTTGTTGGGGAAGTTACATGTCTATCTAAAAGTACTCCAGTCCCTATCGCAATTTATAGGCCACATCCAGATATTAGCCAAATGCTGCCCTATGTAAACATCGATAAAAGCCCATAATATTCTGACAAGGAGCTGCAGCACTAAGTGCAATCCATGGTAGAGTAATTCTGTAATTACCGTACAATAATTGTGCCATTATACCCTACGCTATCAAGCAAAACTGAACTCTGAATTCCCTGGAAAATATACATAACATACCCATAACATCCAGGAAATTCAGGCGCTGCTTAGTGAAATTACCCTAAACGTGATCATGAAAATAACAGAAATATTTGAATTTATTACCTCCGCCATGAGGTTTTGTTTTTGCCAGTTTTGGATTTCGGACTATTTTGAAATTTCCACTAACTCTACGTTGCTTGGCGGTGATCACCACTCTCAGAGTGTAGCTCTAGTTACGTAATACACAGTAACAGTTTAGTGTGTGCTTAAGGCACCTGATTCGCGCAGAAGAACCGGAGTTAATTACGTTAGGAACTGTAGACCGGTGCGTTTGTTTCGCTGCCTCGGATCTCGCTGCAATTGTTGATGGCAGTCTAACTACACTCGATACGGCATAAAATTCCATTGTGAGAATCAGGATTGATTTATTTACCTGTCTCTATCAAAGCTAGGAAAATCGAAGCATTTGGCTAAAGTTCTGGAGAAGGTGCAGTCCGTGAGCTTTCGCCACGCCTATAACTGCTCACGTCTGTTTCTTGTCATTTGTTTATAAGACTTGAAGCGAGGTACTACTCGCTGATTTTTAGTTGCGACCGACTCACATGCAGTAGCGCGATGTTAAAAGTAATGGTGCATCACCTTGAAAGAAACAATTAAATGCGAGTTGCATTCACTTCAGCCAACCATAAATGCAAATGCAAATATCATGTAGGCTTTTACACAAGCAAAGACTGGTAACAGCGTCGAGCACCCACCACATACAGTTGTAGCAGAGGAAAAACGTTTTACCAGAGATGCAGGGAAAAACTATGTACCTCAGTTCCAAGGACGTCTGGGAACCTTTGCAATTTATGTTTCACTGTAGCTACAATTTTTTTTTTTTTTTCACTTAAATGAACGGCTCTAATACTTGTTCTTACATTTATCCAGCCTAGGTGAGAGCTAAAAAGTGCCCTGGAGCTTCTAGAAAGTTTCCTCTAATTCTTTCCGACAGAGTTGTCGGTGTAAGCTTACTGCAGTCGGTATTGAGATGAAGGTCTGTAGACTTTTGCCTGCTCTCGGCGAGCAAAACAAGATCGGGACTAAAAACACAAGGAAGAAACAAGGAAAGAAGTGTTTTTATATTTCTGTGTCTCACCTCGCTACGAGCTCAGAAGTGCCATGCGAGAATTATTATTTCACGTGTCTCAGCTTCGGTACTTCTATTTTCTATGCACCCTTGCGTTACCTAGGAAAGTTTCTAGGAGAGTGGTAACAGGGAAAATTTACATTATTGTTGTTATTATTCTGCCCGTGGTGGCGTCCATCCATCCTGCACATCACGCTTTCAGTGGTAGATGCGGGAAAATGAATTTGCCAAAAGTTTGAATTTTCGATGTAAGAAGCTTTAATACCAGCTGTGTTAGCTTTACAGAGGTGGAAAAAATTAGAATATGTCATACTATACGAGGCAAAATCAGGTGCAACTATAACACTCTGAGAGCGCATAGCTTCGCCAAGTAAGGCAACGGGAGCGAAAAAGTCAAATTGGCTCTGAAACCTTGATATCTTTTGTATCAACTTCAAAATCGAATCATTTGTGCCTTTTAATAGTATTAATAGTTACTGCGATTTTTTGAAGTTCCTTTCATAACTGCTTGAGTTATGCTGCTAACAAACATTATGACAAACATAAGTCAAACATACAAACTAACCAACCGATCTGCACCAAAACTTAGTCATTTATATCTTTTGACATTAATAACAACTCCTGCAAATTTCATAAAGATCCATTCCAAACTTCTTGAGTTATTCCGTAACAAACGTTATGACAAACACAACTCAAACATAGAAGCGAATCAACCGATCTACACCAAAATTTAATCACTTTTGCCTTTTAATATTATTAACAATTTCTGTAAGTTTCAGAAAGATTCACTCAAAACTTTTTGAGTTATTGCGCTTACAAACATAAAATCAAACACAGCAACAAAAATGCAAACGAACAAACAGATCATCACAAAAATTTAGTAATTTATCTTTTGTGATATACCTAACAACTCATGTAAATTTCATGTAAATCCATCCGTAACTTTTTGAGTTATGACATTGAGAAAAATGAGGCAGACAAACAAACAAACAAACGGATGGATGGATCTTCACCAAAAGTTAATTATCTGTTCCTCCTAACTTACCTAATAATCCCTGTAAATTTCGTCAAAATCCGTCCATAACTTTTTGAGTTATCCTGGTGACAGACAGACAAATATACAAACCCGATGAAAACATAACCTCGTTGGCGGAGGTTATGACAAACCAAGGTCATGAAAGGCGAGTGATTAGGATGAAGGACACGACATACACCTCGTTTAAATGGGATAGATAACACTCATCACTATACCCCAATTTCAAAGTTGGTGAGATGAAGGTGCAATACCCAGGTCAGCCATAAACAATACATAATAAGTTCTTGCTGCCATAGTGGCACTGTTTCTAGTCGTATCTTCGGGATATTATCCGGACACGAATAGGAATCTTCGTCTGGAGGAACAACTGCTAGATGAATAGATGAAATGAGTTTGTGAAGATACGCACTTTCCTAACAAAATTTGGAGCAGCTGCCTCACCGCGCACAAGCTGATCGAATTACGGATTTAGCTGCTGTGGCGGTCCTGAATTTTGATAGGGTTACGGACGGAGGAATGACTACATATTTAGTACTTAAACAAAGACAGTAACCGTGTGTGTGGAAGGGGGGAGTGCCAGTTTAGGAGCACTGCAAGCAATGAGGGCTACGTCACACCAGTTACCAAATACCACTTCTACGCACTTAATGCATGCACGAGTATCATCGGTCTCAACTGCCATTATTGAAATTGAGTGCTCGGAACCTCCCTGCCAGACAATTGCAAGCGCCCGGCGATTCCAGAAACAATCCGAAAAACGCGCACTGGAAAAAGCGCTGGAAGAACATCGATCGTCTGCCAGTCGAGACGCATCGGCTGCTATAATGGAAGCAGCAGCGGCCGGGGAGAGGATCTTTATCTTTTGACAATTGCCAAGCTTACAACCTGTCCTCGGCGGGACGCAAGAAACATCAAACAGGATATAAGTCGAGTTTATATATAGTGTTCCCTGGCGGTATCGGGGTTCAGTTTATGCAGCTGTACTGTGTTAGAAGAACTGTACGGCTCTTGTCTGCTGTACAAGAAGCCTGGTCATCGTTTTGTATTGTTTTTTTCACTGATACAAATACTTGTGCTATATCTCGTTTGATGGACTAAAGCCCTGGGCCCAGCAGCCTCGGAACATTTAGCGTTTCGTATACCGACGGGCTAAACGGTATATCAAGAAAAGTATTTTCAGAAACAAAGGGGTCCTCGAATCCCTACTTCGATTGAGATTTTTTAATCCCATTAGCTTTAGCTCTCCCTAAATTTAAATTCGGAGTTTTCAATTTGCCATTGTGGATCAAATTTCATGAGTTGAGCGCAAACCAGTAACACTTCAGAAGGCCAAAGTCCCAATCCTGTGAGCAGGATCTCGTTTACTAGAGTAATAGGCTTGCGATTAACTCCTGAAACTCAATCCACAAGGGTAAATTGAATGCTAAGTATTGAAATTCCAGACAAGTTAAAGCTAACGAGATTTCAGTAGGCTCAACATAATGTTGCTGCCTCTAACGCAGAGGGGGGGGGGGGGACTTTTTGACTCAGGGGCCACACGGACTTTTAAGAATTGACAATTGAGCTGGACCAGCACCCGATGCATACATATCAAGCATAAAAAGAAATAGCGTTAATGCTTAGATTCACTTTCAGTGATATGCAGATATGCAGTTTTAGAATAATTCTTATCATAAGCATTTAGAATGGTTAATATATCAAACTAAATTCTTCAGCAGGCTGGATTAAAAAGACTAACGGGCCGGATGCGGCCCGCGGGCTGTAGTTTACAACACCTGCAACACGATTTAAAACGACTACGCTAAAGTTCCTGTCTGCATTGCTGAACAAGTCAAGTGGGCTTAGCTTAGATCGAATTTTGCTACCCAATGGAACGCGCCTTTTGACAAGCCAATTGATGATGCTTTAAGTGGTCAAACACCGACGCCGTCATTCCAGCAAGCTAGATAACTGCCATGTTCTATCATTTTATGTGATGACTGGTGAACTCTTTCGATTGCGCATGTAGAAAATCTATGATGATGTGTATAGCAGTGTAAATGATAGAGATAGTGTGCCCTCACTTGAACAAATCAAAGCCATGAGTGACGTCACAGCCAAGCAGAGAATTCGATGATCTGTTGGTGAGGAACCTGCCGAAGAGTGATTGGGTGTCACGTCACTCGTAGCTTCCCTAGGGTCAAGTGAGAGTGAATTGTCGCTATGGTATCCACACTGGAGTATCAATTTGTGTAAACGGACGGCTTTATGATTTTTTAGGTCCACCAAATTTATATATATATATATGAAGGACTGATGTATGAAAAAAAAATAATTTTATGTACATAAATAAATGAATTCTGCGGTGTAGAAATATGTAAGTTTAAAGTTAAATTGGAAGATTAGACAGTTTCGAAGCAATGACGTGGTTCTGATAACCACTTCAGGAACTGCACGCAGTCGTTAACGTGTTCACCTCAGCTTTGAGTTAATATTTCTTCAGAAACTCAATACATAAAATACATCGAAAGTAACGTTAAGATAACCAAGGAAAAAACAAAGCACAGGGTACGGCTGCTGCACCGGTGGGCTTGTGTTATCGGTGCCGTAATCTATCTGCTGTAATTCATTTACGGGGAAGCGGCCAGTTCCTGACGTCAGCACCGATGAATCAATTACGTTAGGCTCGCCAGGCTGGTGGCTGGACCAGAGAGCACACTGGAAAATTGAAAATAGCAATTTTTGGCTAAATAAAAAAAATGAAATAACTGCTATGAAGGGTAGGTAGAAGCTGTTGTTTTTTGATGCAACAATGAAAATATATACCACGTCTAAGTATACACCAAACACTTGGTGCCGACTGTGGCCGATGAGTCATAGGTGACAGATTTCACACTCAAAGGAAATTCTGGTTTATATACCAGCGCAGGACTGCTGCTGGATTCACTTCAGAGGTGAAAAAGGGTACAAAAGTGTAGACGCTATTTTTTTTAGGCTTTTTTAGTTTTTTTTTTTAAACCGGTTATAGAGAAAAAGTTCCGGGTAAATCTGGTGCTTTTTCATTACCGAGTACCTAGTTGTCTGTTTTAAAAGTGCTTAATCCTTCAATATATCATTGATAAAGCTCTCTCAAACAGGGCATGTAGTTTGATAACTTCATAACATGATGTGCTTCTACTCACAATCACAATTTGCATGTATGACGTACCCCTTGTAATATGTTTTGCTATATTGTGGATACCCAATTAGCCATCATAACGAAGTTGATCTTGGAAATACAGCACTCATATTTGCCCATCAATATCATGCCTAGTATGCACAGTTCTACGTTAGTACATGATTTAGGATGATAAAACATAGTAAACAGATATCTAAGTGGTCTTTAAAGTAGGTGCATAAAAACGTAAAATGTGCCTATTAAGGATATTCACCCAAAACTATACCTCGGTCGTTGTGGGGCGGCACACCTTTACTCCCCCTGAGTTACCACTACGTAACTGTGATCTGTATATTGGATCCTATTGCTGCATCGACCACAGATTGTCAGAGCTCTGTCATCAGAGACGAGAGGCTCAAGTGACAACTACTACCTCCCGATCACCCTCATTGCTTGTTAGGGTCAGCACTCCCGCACCAGCGTGTAAAGTAATCGAACTGTGAAATCAGAGATAGAACGAAAACATTAAACAAAATCTGGCCAATCTTGTTGCATATAACATTGTTTAGTATGTCTAGTTTTAGTATTACATTTTCCTTATTTTTATGATAGAATGAAAACGTTTAACAAAATGTGGCGAATAGCAAATTCTGTACCGTGTGTTAGCTTAAAGAATAAAGATAAAAAACACTCATTTTACGGTGTTAGCTTTAAGACTAAAAATTCAACACTCGTGGTGCTGCGCCCTCCTAATATGTTGTGTACTGCATCCATATGGGAAAATAATTTATTTCAACTCTGCTTCTTAGCTAAAATTCTTAAGGTAACCGTGACAGACACTCTTTCAAGCATTCCAAACATCTTAATTCATATCTTCTAACGTGATCTCTGATTACTTCTCTTTTCGAATGCCCCCACAGGCTGTTTTTCACTAATAAATCCTTGTCTATCACAATTAGGGAAATAACGGTTATATAATGAAGTAAATTGGAAACGTGCAGCGTCGCTTTCACTGTAATATAATTTATCTATTCTATTTTATTTCAAGATTTATTATTATTATTTCTTGTAGTACATGTCCATTTATCATTCACTCCTGAATATGGTTAGCTGGTCTATATATTCTACATTTCCCATCGCACTTTTCTCCACTTTTTTTAAATCCCTGTAAACCTGCCGTTTACTACTACGCAACGACTTTCCCTAGCCCACTTTAGGCTGCATACTGTATTTCATACTCTCAAATAAAAAACAATTTTCACCCCAGCTCTGTGTAACCAACGCTGCTCTCAACGGAAAATAGTGTCAATATCATCTTCTTATTAAGATGCAGGTATTGCGCTAGTAGATCTCTGCAAACTTAATGACAATTCCCTCTTTTATTATTTTTAGTATTATTCTTATGTTAGCAGTAAGCATGAAAACCTCAAGTTGCTGTGTTCTAACCTTGTTGGACACAGTCTCCTTATGAGAAATAAATGTGTTTTTTTTTTTTTTTTTGAACTCCAGAGATCCTGACTCCCCTAGCGAAGAACCTCAAGATTTCACCTGTCTTCTGGAAAGGCGATCTAGGGTACTAGTGCATGCTTGGGCACCGCCCTAGCATTCTGTCGCCAAGGGTTTTGTTTATATAAGAAGCGGTCAGATAATCGGTACAGGCGTTGTAAATAAATCAAACCCCTTATGTGTCGAAGAATATATATATATATTTGTACATCTACCTGATGTGTTCAGAGTCTAGTAGAAGATTTTGGTTATCATATATATTATACACGAGTACTTTCCAGCAGCCTCTCTTGTTCCTCCATCATTACACGTAACAAAATTTTCTGCCAAAATGGATATCAACGCAGTATTGAAATTTGAACTTTGCGCCTATCAGGCAAAGGAAAGGAAAATATTATAAAATGCTGACCTGGTATCGAATTCAACATTCGCTGAGCCCGATCCTCAGATTCCCACATTTGACTAAGCTCATAGCCGAGGTTCACGAGGAAACTTTCCCTCGCCAAGGAAAGGCGCAGAAAACAAAGCCATTCGCTAGCAATGGAGGGCAGGTGCGGCCGAGCTGAACGTAAACCCGCGCCGGAGGTTTCGAATATTTTCTGGAAAAAAAGACGCAACGCGAAGGGTGTGCTCAGGGACTTCCGCCTGGCTGCTGAGAAGGATGTGATATTTTGGAAAAATAAACACAGCAGGATCCTGAAAAGAAATTCTGTTCTGTTATATAATAAACTCATACTACGGTAAAAGACTCCTAACGCAGGAAAACTCTAGATTTTTAGGAATGTATTTTTTACAAAATATATGTATATATGCAGGCTATACTTTTTGCAAGGGACTAAAATGAACAAAAATAAGAGCAATAGACTGATATTTGCATAAAATAACACGATAAAATGTTTATGGCATGAGAGCATTAATAATACAAGCAGGCACGCAACCGCTCAAGCAGAGACTGCATCTTCTAATGCAATCATAGGAACGATACGATCGAGGACCTCCTCCTGCTCCAGGAGGAGCCATGTAAATACCCCTCGTAGTGCGTCACGGGTTCCACTAGGTGATGGACAGCACGAGTCTCTGAATATTTTTATTTTACCACCACGATGTTTTCGAGGAAATTTAATATATAACTTAGAATAAATGAAAGAACCCTAGTAGAGTCATTTTGTAAGATGCAAACGTTTCGGAGTTACATCTAAAACTCCATAATCAGTGCTGAAATGCAGGCAGAAATTTTAACTTGTAGTTGTAGATCACACTAAAAATGTTTTCAAAGTTGCACAAAAGCAAAAATTAGTTAAGTTAACATGTGTTGCATTTGTCCAAGTTTGAATTGCTTTAATGTGACTTGCAAAGATAAATCCGAGCCTGTGACGTTGCGAAAACCTACGCAGTAGCTGCCACAGTACACACAGTACACTGTTATACGTAACCCTTGCTGGGTAAGAGACCGTGGGCGTGGCCGATAGGGTGACGAAATTAAGCCTTTGAGATTTGACTTACATGAAGCATCAAGCAGGCGCTCTGGCTCCGACCCGCTGATTCATGTTTCAAACATTAACCTTTAATCGATTACCCGTGAGACCGCTTAGGACTCAACCTTACTCCGTAAAATTAACATTTCAGTCTGCTCAAAGTAATCGGGTTGATGTTAACTAATTAACACGATTCAAAGTGACGTAAGCAAAATTTCTGCCTGAAAGTCTGAACAAGTCAAATTGTACGGCCCACATCGACTTTGACACCCCCCCCCCCCCAATTCAACGCTGCTCCGTGCGGTCACTTCCATAATACTCTTTTGTGTCTCATGGTGAAGGATTTTTTCAATCACTCTATAGTTTCTCTGACTCGTTTCCGATTCTTCTCACTCTGTTCCCTGCCACACCGACGTATGAACTGCTGCGTGAGCTTAGAGGATAGAGTGAAGTTTACGATTCGTTAGACACTTTTCTTTATTCACGGCCCGCCCTGTCATTTCATAAATATATGTTTTTCTCAACACGGCGAAACTTTCCATGGCAGCGGAAAACAATTACTTCAAAAAGCCTATACTTCCTGCACTCTTCGCTGTTTTGTACTCGGGAATGTTTTTTCCCTTTTCTTTTGTTTGACTTTTGCTCAATTTGCGGGTCATGAACTTAGCAAAAAATAATATTCGATCTAGATATGAATTATAGTTTAGTTTCCCTGCTACTACATAGAGGTATTTCTGTCGCCTTCAAATCAAATGTGTAAAATATTTGGCAAAGCAATGCGTCCTTTGCCATCAGATAAGAATTTTTTTCTGTTTAATAATTCAGACAGATTTTTTTCCCCTCTGGTGCTTCAGATGTGAATTGAGAGGCCAACTAACCAACCACCAAACTGTGCATCATTATATAGCTGGAACGAATCCCTATATAGCTAAACTACGACTTCACATTGGAGGGTTTCTTGATAAACACGACAACGAAAAATAATAATAATTATTTATGTTTTCTATGCGCTCCACTGATTAGAGGAGCACTTCAGAAATTATCCTGGTTAGTTCTTGGCAATCGTGCAGTCAGTTGCTTGAGTGATTTGTTGTCTTATTTTAAGGCGAGTTCACACGCTAGTAAAATGTTTTCTCAGCCAATCAGCCGAATCTCAATCGCAAATTCTTAGCCGATTGTTCGATATTATCCAATGCCACCCAACAAAAATGGAATAATTGCCTATAACTTTCCGATAGTGATTTTCTTCTGCGCCCTCGTAAACACACTTGTGTGATCACCAAACAAGTTAGTAAGATGTTAGCCGTCAAGCCAGATATTGTTCACCAGTGTCACTGTGAATGTTTCGGATACTTAAAATTTGAAAGGAAGTATAACTCAGCGAGTTTTGCACGCTTGTGCTACTTGAATGGACACAGCACCGCATTCGGACGCTGAGCTGACAAAACTCGTTCATTTGACTATCGTATGAACCCCGCCTGTAAATGTAGCCGATGGTTAGAAGTCTCTTTCGTCGTTACGCGTCATCTCCCTCAGTGTGACTCAGCTCCCTCGGTATGACCAGTATTAAGGTTTGTGACTTCAGTGCCATCTGGAATATAACTAATGCTTTAAATTTAGTATTGGAGATTTGCTGGCTTGCATCTGAAGCATATATAAACAGCGAGCAGTAGAGAGGCGCGCGCTGCGGTCGTGTGGGACGGCCAGTCTTATCGCACTCGTCGCTTCCGCTGCCCGGCCGGGTGCGCCCTGCATCCTCCAGCGCTGCAGCGTATCATGGCGTAAGACATGTAGATGTTAATGCGCAGTTCTCGAGAGTCCCGCCCATTTCTTGCAATACTCGTAATTTTGCTAATTTAGATTAGTTAAGATAGGCGGCAGTAGACGAACCAACAGGCCCATTCTCAAAGAGACACCGAAACTTGCCCGACCCTCTATATGAGCTATTGCCATTATGTTAGTAGGACATAAAAGACTGGGGAAAAGAGAAGAAAAAAAAGAGGAAGGAGAAGAGTCTCAGCAAAAGAGACGATCATGAATGCACTTAATGTAAGGGAATTACCCAATTGCCGAACTAACTCTATTTCCGAACAAACTGTCATTATTTGATGGGATTATTATTTTCACCTATCATATATAACTGTTTGTTCGAAACTAGACTTAGTTCGGCAATTGGGTTATGCCCATGATACACTGCAAAACTAGCCATTTCATACAGCAGCCAAATTTATTAGGCATTGCTTTTGTAGCTATCAATTATTTTATTAATAGGTTCAGAGGTTTATCACAGGGCGTTTTGCTTTATACATTTTATTTTCGAGTAGTGTCTATTAAATTAATTGCTGTCTAGCAGACTAATTGCTTCCGCAAGCTGCACCAGTGATTTCGTTTTCAGTGAATTATTTTCTATCAGCATTACTGCATAAAATCCCTCAAGATAAAGTTGGTGCAACCTCCAACATCTATTAGTTGGCTAAATAATTTATGAGAAGGCACAATAAATTTAGCTGTTTCCAGATCTGCCCAATTTTGCTGCATATTTCCTGAAATTAGCACATTCTCCCATTGCATCTGCGACCGCCTGCGACTTGTCCAAACTAGTGTGTCAAACAAAACCCTCGACTGAGGCTCGGAACAAATAAAGCCTAAACGAACTTGACAATCACTATCGCATCGTGCGAATCGATTGTAGCTTTCGTCTCCGTACACCGTGCATGCAGATAACTGCACCACCACGTCACCTAACCCAGAGTTATGTAGGACAATTTGCTGGTGGGACGAACCCATTCGTTGCTGCTGCCTGCCAGCACCACAGGCGAACTCGCCCTCGCAGACCCTGCCGTCCTTCTAATATTTCTCAGGTATTTGCTGGCACCAGCGCCATGAATTTTGATTTACCTTCGGATCTCGGTTATATTCTCGCTCCGTTGCTGCTTCAAGCTTATTCTGAAGGGCGCAGTATTGAGATACACAAGGCTCTGTGCTCTACAGTGTGAAGGATAGAAAGAACTTCGGTACATTCGAGGTCACAGTATATATATATATTGATTCAATGAAGTTAGAAAGGTTTACAGCGTGTGCAGTCTCGAAACGGAAAAAGCAATCGAATAACATAAGATATTCAAGCTCTATCTTAAAATCTTTATCATATATACACTCCCTATGCCATAATGGTGAGTCTGTCTACTGCTAAAGGTTATATTTAAGTAACTTAAATTTCTATTTTTAATTTAGCACTGCCGATATTATTGCAGAGTTAGTGAATTGATAACGAATGGTGTTCCTTTATCATTGGCTGTCTCATTTGTTAATAACCACTCGCTCGCTCTGCTAAGTGATAGTCTAATTACTCCGAACAGTAGATATTGATTCAAATATAAAGAACAATGACACAATCAGCTATCAATTAGTATAATGTGCTGCACCCCATGCTGATAATAACTAGAGCACTCTGAGAGCGCATACCTCCGCCAAGTGAGGCAACGGTAGCTTTTTATTCAAATTGGCTCTGAAACCATAATTTTCTTTGTATTAACTCCAAAATCTAATCGTTGGTGCCTTCTGATAGTTATAACAGCTTGTGCAATTTTCTTGAAAATCCGTTCATGACTTTTTGAGTTATACTGCTAACAAACGTTATGACACACATGAGTCAAACATAAATACAAACGAACTAACCGATCTGCATCAAAATTGAATCATTTGTGTCTTTTAACATTACTAACAACCCCTATAAATTTCATGAAGATCCCTTCATTATTTTTCGAGTTATTGTGCTAACAAGCATAAAATTAAATACAGTAACAAACGAACGAACAAACCAACGGATCATTACCAAAATTTGGTCATTCACTTTTTGTTATATACCTAACAACTTCTGTTAATTTCATCAAAATCCATTCATAACTTTTTGAGTTATGGCATTGAGAAAAATGAGGCAGACGAACAAAGATACAAACCGATAGATATATTTCACCAAAAGCCAATCATCTGTTCCTCCTAACATACCTAACAAACAATGTAAATTTCGTCCAAATCGGTATGTGAATTTTTGAATTATCTTGTTGACATACAAACACGAAGAAAACATAACCTCGTTGGCGGAGGTAATAATGCTAATGCGTCTAACTGCATGTGTAATGTGTGGTGCATGCCTCTTCAACTGTAGTCCAGTGGCCCACTTTTATTCTAATCAGCCAATAGCATTCAATTGCTTTAATCTACGCTAAATTATTAGTTGAAACAGACAAGTCAAATCACAATAGCTGCAATTAATTCACGCTTACATAGCTCCGTCTAAGTCACGTATACCTAGCTCTAATTATTTCACCTGTATAAAGCTACAATTAATTCAAGTACAAGCAGGGTGTTCAAAATTTAGCATTTCAATTTTTTGGTTCATATTTACTCAATGAATAGAAATGTGCAAATAAAGCTAAAATAAACATGTTGCTTAACTATTATTCTTTTCGATAATCTGTAATTTATTCAATATACCTAGCGTCGGCGTCGATGACCTGCTGCTAGAGTCAGGAATGATAACTTGGGGAAATTTTGCCCATTCTTTCAAGAGTGTTGCCTTCAGAGCCTCCATATTTTTTGTGATGGGAAGCTGATCAAGACCTTGCTCTCCAATATGTACCAAATTCTAAAATTACGGTTTAAAGATGAAGGAATATTAATTAAACATACGCATAAATAAAAAGATCGTAACGACCATTATTGAACCCCCAGTCTATATAGCTTCATCGTTACCGCGTCATCTTGCCAAGTTACGTGCAGTCAGTGATGGACCTCGAAGTACCAATACTCCCTGTACCGGTGACCCGTTATCGAATAACAATGAACTACTGCAGCTGCACGCTACTCACAAAGCAATTGCCGTAAGCTAAATTAACTACATAATGCGGAGCCTCGCCAATCCTGGGGATAGGAATTCAAAGCGCCATCAGCCTCTCACTGAACACAATAATTGTGTCACTCGGCGCCATGGACTGGACGCAGCTATTCTCTCCTGTTGTGCGGCGAACTGCGGTGCTGTTCGTGAGGACTTGATGCCGTGATGAGGTGCCAGTCACGTAAGGACTGGGATACTGGATTTTTTAAGATATCCACGAAACGAAAATATACGGAGAACGGATAAATGAAAATAATTCAGTGGTATATATTTTATATGAAAAGACTTGGAATTATAAGCTATTGACAAGCTTACACCGCTAGTTGATAGATGGCGCTCTCATAACCATATTTTGGGCTACATTTACATTTTTCAGGTTGCGGCCTCCAATATCGGTTGTGATTACAGCACGCCTTAGCGTTAAAATTTGAACAGTAAAGTAGCTCGCTCTTTTTATTTTCCTTCAGCACTTACTAACAAGATGGCGTTACTTGGGCCCGGAAAATCTCTCGTTAAAAAGTTTCAGTTGAGTCCTTCAAATAAATTAAAAAATAGTCGATGCTATACTGATCCTCACCTTGGTGTGCTCAATTTTTATTAAATGCAATAATAAAAAGTTTGCCATGTTACCACCCCTTACGTTCCGCCCATGCGCTGCATGATACGACATCGTCTGAAACTGCTCTTTGATATTAAAAGGAAAAGGCTAAATACATTTACTGTATGTACAAAATATTAAGCCAGATTCTCACTACAGCCAAATGAACGCCTTCTCTTAATTCAGTGCCCTCGTGTTTATGTATCCCTGCAAGCCCAAAGGTGAGTCTGCCAACATAAGTACTTCAGTATAGTAGGTGTCAAAAAAATTAATAACAATACCTAGAGTACTCTGAGAGCGCATACCTCCGCCAAGCTATGCAATGTTAATTTAAAAATCAAACTAGCCCTCAATCCAGGACTTCCTTTTTATCATCACTAAAATTTGGTCACTTGTGCCTCCTGACCACAGTAACCGCTTCTGTAATTTTCGAGTGGATCCATCGGTAGCTTTTTCAGATATATTTTGACAAACACTACGATAAACATACAGCCAAACACAAAAGGGGACGAAATGTGCGCCTTTTAACATACCTATCTAATATTCCCTACAAATTTTATGTACATCCGTCCTTAACATTTTGCGTTATGTTACCAAGAGAAAAGAGGCAGACAAACAAACAATTGAACGGATCTTCACCAAAAAAATTGATTATGTTTTCCTCCTAACATCCCCGGCAATCCCAGGATATTTCGTAAAGGTTCGTCCATAACTTTTTGGGTTATCTAGATGACAGACAGACAGACAATCAAATAGACATACGCACAGATTAACAGACAAACGCTGACTAAATCATAACCTTTTCGGCGGATGCAATAAAACGACGTAGTTCTCATCTGGAGGCTGTGCTCATCATGTCCAAGACACAGCGCCCTGAGGTATTCGCTATTACAAGTATATAATATTAAGAGGAAAGGAGAGAATTAGCATTTGGTCTGTAGAGTCATTGGTACAATGTCTACATGTTATTATAGAGAAATGGTGAAAGTGACACAAGTAAAGTTTTGTATATTTATCCAATTTGAAATGCATTTGACCTCAGAAAGCTGTGCATTTTCTACAGTCGAAAAGGACACAGCAACGCATTGGGACGCTGAGTCGAATGAACGCTTCCATTTGACTGTAGTGTATACCCGCCTTTAAAAGGCTGCTTGCGCAATTTTTCTTTGTGTAATCGAACTCATTTCGTAGCCATGTGATTCAACACAACATATCAGAAAACGTTTTTTCCCTGAATAAGTCTGTCGCAATTTGACAAGTAAAACCGCCTACGCAACACTTACGCAATTGCGCCTGAAGCAGTGCCGGCCCTCGTGTTCCTGGACCAGCCTCTTCCCTCGAGAGATTTCCAATTAAGTATTGCGCCTAAAATTCGTCCATGATAATTTTTTTTTTTTTTACAGAGGCACCAACTTCAGTTGCTCTCGTTTTAGCTCAGGTTTCGTGTTTTTTTTTTTTCTTTCTTTTAGCTTAGGTCCATTTTTTTTAATACAGTGCAAGTCTCCGAAGCTAAACCTTCACTAAAACCCAAAGATGTCTCCGATCTGCCGTTTGAAATCCTAAACTGGTATGAGATTATCCTCGGCGTGTTTGACTTACGACAGGCGGATTGCCATCACAACCCATGCAGTTGGGCTGTCACAGCCGGAAGCATGAAAATTATCTATTTCGAAAAGCTTTGTCAGTTTGAGCAGAAACAAATAAAATTAAAGGCTAGAACGCCTCGTGGCGTAAGACCATCACTCGCGGTAGATGGTAAATTCACCGAAGTCATTATTTATAAACGATGTTAGGGCAGAGCCCCATTTCCAGAGATTAACTCTTCAGTAATAACATAGGACAACTAGAACGTCTCGGTGGCGTAAGACCCTCACTCGCGGTAAGAAGCAAATTAAACGAAGTTATTTTTGAACGAACGAGGCTAGGGCACAGCCCCACTCCTTCCCAGAGATTAGGTTTTCAATAATAACACAGGATAAAATAGAACGCCCCATTGTCCAGACGATTTGCTGCGGCGGAGGCAAATTCGTCGCGGTGGAGAAAATTCAACGTCGTCATTTTTGATAGCCAGCTAGGCCTAGTTTTTTGGCATGGGTTACATTTAGGTCAACCCACCAAACTCCCTATAAAAAATTATGAAGATTGCTTAACTCCTTCGACCACTTTTTTGGGGGAGAGAAAAGTATATGTATATATTTACAAATATATACATATAAAAACATACTTAAATCTTCAACAAAAACATTATCACCCCTCTCACTTCGTTCGCGGGTGATAAAAATAGTTATTTGTAAATCATAACTTCATCTTCGGAGTTTAAGGGGTACATATGCAGAAATATTTATCACCCATGAACGAAGTGGGAGAGAAGATCATTTTTCTTTGAAGATTTAAGTATTATATATATATATATATATATATATATATATATATATATATATATATATATATATATATATATATATATATATATATATATATATATATATATATTGTATGTATATTCAAATTTCAGGAGAGTAAGTACTGATCAATTTGAAGGCGTTACAAAAGTCGAGCAAGGGTTAGCTCGTGCATGTTTTCAGATTTCTTCAATATTCTTAAACTTAAACTTTGTGTTTGTATATCTATTATCTATATATATATTTGTCTGTTACTCACAAGCAGGTAGAAGGCGTTGAGCAATGTTCATAATTTTTTGCGAGGAGTTGGCTGAGATGACCTAGATATGACCCATGTCAAAATACTAGGATTAGCTATCCATCAAAAATGACTGCTTTGAATTTACCCCCACCGCGGGTGATGGTCTTACGCCACGAGGTGTTCTAGGTTGAGTACTGGGTTTGATGTGGATATTACTGAGAGGGCACCCGCGTCTCCGCAGCCGCAAATGTCGTTGTCGGTTTTAGGGTTGCGATTGCGATTCAAAGCGACATGCATGTAACACAGAGGTGTGTTATAATCACGCTCTAGCCGGGCTACCGCAGCCAGAAAAAAGGTTACCGTAACCCGAAAAGTGATAATGAGAGCGTCAATAACGAGAGCTGCCTAATAATAATGAATATCACTGTTTATTGTAATTTTGCCGACGTAAGCTTAAAACAAATAAACTTATTTGCTTACTCTAAGCTTGCAGTGTTAAATCGTTGCTTATTTGTAAAATTTTTGCATTTCCTCTATTGGTAATTGATGTCTTTCAGCGCTGACTTGCGTACCCGTAACCCGTGTCGCAATCGTCATTTGAGCTATGATTGCGACACGAGCTGGCGTTGCGACTGGCTGGGTCACCGGTGTAGCACCGGTAACCCAGAAACGTTGATTACAGCACGCTTCCGTTGGTCGAGTTAGCAACTCGGGCCAGCTAACGCAAGCGACTGTCAGCAGCCGAAGCCCAGACTGGTGAGCAATACTCTAACACAGACATCAAAGAAGCTTCAGAGCATCTATGGACTAGATCTTTGCCACTAAACCCAGAAATTACCTTACAGGAGCACAAGCTTACTCTATCCATCAATGCTTTTGAATCTACTTTCTTTCCTGGCCTATCAGGCTGCCCGCCAATCGCTTAAGCCATCTTAACTTAGCGAAACTTTTGTCTCACAACATGCAATTCCTTCTTTTTTTATTTTCTGTAGGCAGAAAATTTACCCAAGTGGAGATATCTCCCACTTCCGTAGCTCTGGATGCTAATTTATACATGTCCATTATTTCCCAAGTAATTGTGACTTTCGCATGCCAAGATCAAACATGCAGATCGAATTTCAATTGCTAATGCGTAAATTAAAATTGGTGTGAAATCAATGTAAATGAATCGAAATGCTTTTTTTAAATTTTTGTTTCTTTAGGTGAAATCCCTAGGATGTGGGGAAAATCCCAACTAGTACCGCCGTGTTGCACGCAAATTTGCATCGTTATAAACTGGGTTTAATGCGTCACTATGGCTAAAAAAAAATAAAATATGATAATGTTGGCCTGCATTAGCACCTCTCTGTGCATTTTATAGAACTATGAGTGACCTACTGGCAGCTATTTTGTATTCTTAGTATTCATCGCTCTGAAGCTCTTTTGGAAGTTTTTTTTTTTTTTCGGGACATTACTGCTGTTGTCAGGCCGATATATTTAGCTAAATAAAAACTCGTCTCTACTGATAAGTGAAAAAGGCTCACAGCCGCTGACCGTAAGACCTGTAATAATGAGTAGAATAACGGGCCGTTGGGCCTTTAAAATGGGCTGCATTGCGGAGAAAACAAGAAAATTCTGTCGTATGGCTGCTCATATATACTGTGACCTAAAACGTGATATCCTGCACATTACATGGGCATTGATTAAAACAGGTGGACTACGTTGATGCTCATTCCTTTATGTCTAATGAGAGGATACATCAGTCATGGACCACACGAGACCGTGACTGGCCAGTGGCCACTCCTTGCGAGCGAAGTTGAAGTCATATTGATGAAACCTCGAAAAAAATGTGTTGAATTCAACGTACCGACTTGAAGAAAAAAAATGCAGTAAACTGTTCTTGGAGACGCAAGCAATGTATCTACTGGACTGGAAAGAAGCACATAGGCTATACGTGAGCACTAGCCAACGGTGAATTGCAAAAGGTTTTTGGCTAATTTTATTTCATTTTGCTGTCCCATACTTCAATAAATATCGTCGTCCACCGTTGGTATATAGCTACGAATTTCTGTCTCTTGCTGATAAACACATTTCTTGTACCACCGTCGGCCACCGAGAACCGTTTACTTTTGTTTGAGGTCGTTCTGTTGCCTGGAGAGGATTCTACCGAAGTTTAATCTCCATATATGCCATGAGCCTCACTTGCAAATTTCAGTGGAAAGTCTAGGTATCGTGTAATTCGAGTTGTCCATGCGTCAGTAAATAAGTCACGATGTGGAGGAGAATGCGTTAGTTCCGATAAGAGCCTTAATTTTCTGTCTCTAGCGTCTCCTGTTCCCGAGCTTTATAGGCATGACGCGCAGTGTCCACGGTGGTGCGGTATTTACCCTCCCTGCTTGGGATGAACAGAAAGTCTCGTAGAATTTTCCATGTCTACTTGAAAGGGACAGGCTTACAACAGCGACTTGTCAGGTCACTGCATGCTGACGTACGTGAATTCTGCGAACAAAACCTACAATAAATTTTCTGTTATAACTCTTAAACTAATAGTAGATATTAGCTCACACTTATTAATAAGTAATACTGTTCATTGAGCCAGATATGATATAGCTAACGACAGATATAATCTGCAGAGCAGTTGTGACATTCGCAGCGAGTACGCTGCTGGTTCTCCGTACACATAGGGATTTAGGAGAAGAATATAAGTATATACCATATATAATTACGCAGAAATTTATGAACATAATACCTGTAATTTGATGAGAAAAAATACGTTAGTCAGTAGCAAGAGAAAATACCGCATAGGGGCGGGCCACAGGGTGGCGGACATATTGACATTGCCAGACTGCAGAGTACGGCAGAGATTCAATGATATTGGTGATGGATTTAACAACATTAAGCTATTTTTGGCACTAAATGTGGCGACACATAGGTGGGAAATTCACGATCTTAGCAATGCATTTAAAACACTCTACAGTCAGGTGACTTGCAATTGTGGGTTATTATGTGCTGCCTACTAGAATTTTTATAGACACATAAGGTATGTGACCTTCCTAAGATATTTAGGCCTTATATGTTATTAAATAGCAGATCACAATGTAAGGAACACAAGAGTCAGCAGTCAGCCAAGACTTCATTATATAACTACTTAGCATGAAAGGCATGAACAGACACTATACATAATCGACATAGTCACCACACAGAACTTGGTTTGGTCATTCAGACCTAAATTGATTGTAAAATAATTGCGCAGATAAATCGGTAGCTACTCACTAGAATAGATATCTAGCTAGTTTAGAAATAATGTAGGTAGGCTTATAGTAAGGATCAGTAACAAAGCATATGAGAACAAAAGCGAGATACACCATGAAAGCTCTTCACTTAATGGAATTGCTACACAGTCAACACATCACTGTTAGCTATCGATTCACAATGTTTGTCGAGATAAAATTTCGATACGTTTAATTACAGTAGGTAGCTGCCTTTAGTTTTAGGTCGGATCTCGATTAAAATGGGAGGTTTCTAAACTCATCGTGAGCAATAACGGCGCCAAGCCGAGTAATAAAAATAAACAACAATGAGCTTAGTATCGGTTTAAATGTACACCACGCGTGTACGCAGCGTCGATGCTTGACTAAGTTTTAGATTTTAATTAAAAAGAAGGAAGAGATCTAGGTTCAGATCTCTTTTGGAAGTAACTTATTTACTGCTTTGCAGCACAACAAGAACACCATCAGCATGTTCTTCTACCCTTGTGACGCGTACGTTCGCCTTATCTTGTAACGACAATCTCGAGTTCAAGTAGCGCTGTGACGCCTGCGGTCCAATGACGCATCGTATCATGAGTACTGTATCTTACGTCGTCGAGCAGAGCAGGAAAATTTTTTAGCTTAACATTACGTGTCTTCTTGTGGCAGTTATAAATACTCCAACTAATTATTAATGCTATTTATATGATTAAGATGGATTTCATTCGTTGAATTACAATACGTACTTATTTTGCAACACAGTATTATGTAAGATAATAAAACAGAATGGCAGGAAATGGAGTACACCTGTCTTTCCATGTGCTAAGGAATTTATCTATGATTTCTGAACAGTTCTACACTGAACATAGAAGTATGTATTCGGGGACGGATTTGGAATTGAAGATGATGTGGGGTCAGGAAGAAAAAAGAGTGAATAGAGGACTCAATGGAACTAAAAATAAAACTTAGCCGTGACCGCCTGTGGTGTGACCGTGTGAATGACGTAACACCGACGAGTTGAAGTATTGGAGGGTCAGACCTCAGGCCTTCGTAGGCTGGGCCCTTAATCCGAACCAAAAACATAAACAGTGTTATTTTCTTGATGCAAAAAAAGAACATTGGTACAGTTATTGGTCAAACGTTGTGTATTTGACGACAACCATTTTACCGTGTTTTTTTTTTTTTTTTTTTTTTTTTTTTTTTTTTTTGCAGCTCAAGTAGCTGGCCAGTCAGGAGCGGGGGATTGAATAAATT
>LQNS02000137.1:3630867-3649005 GCA_001587735.2 Parhyale hawaiensis
TTCCGCTGATGATGGGTGAATACCCGAAACGTCCGTTTTTACTTGGATTTTAATACTAGTATATTACTAATAATAGAAATGTATTATCTATTATTGGCCTTTTTGTTCATACTAAGAACGCGATTTAAGCAACCAGAAAAGTTATTATAATAGCTACCTATTTATTTTGCCTACTTTATACTGCATGCTCCACAACGCATTTATTTTGTAGGTACCGTATATATAGTATACATCTACATTTATGTTATACGGCATGTTTAAAACATTGCAATTATTATGCAGATTTCATACTGTGTGCCCAAAGCACTTTTCAGTTTATTATTGCATAAGGCATACCCGAAACATGTTTATTAGCGTATTTTGTACTGCATGCCTAAGACCTTGCATTTATTTTGGATATTTTATCCTATAATGGCTCTACTATGATCGCCGGTATGCAATATGCCTGACAGTCACGTTGTTTTTTTCAGTTCCTGGTCCAAGCGTTGTACGATTTCACTCCACAAGAATTCGGAGAGCTGGAGTTCCGGCGAGGGGACGTGATCACCGTAACGGACCGGTCAGACCAACATTGGTGGACTGGTGAGGTGGGCAACAAGCGGGGGCTGTTCCCTGCCACATATGTTGCCCCTTACCATGCTTAGGCTCCCCCATTGTCTCCCTGCAATTGATTCTCCGTATCGAGGTAAACCACTGAAACCTAATGTTTTCTTACGTTTCCTTTAGTATTTTTTGTAGGTTTTGACAATGCAAACCGTCATTGCATTCATGACCTCCTTTGTGTTTCGTACGAGATGCTGTTGCTTGCGCGAAATGCTGCTGGCTGTATGTTGCTTTTATGCTGACACCCCCTAGTTTGTAGCCTTTTTGTGTCATTTACTTCTCTCTCTCTTTTTTGTAATTTGTATTATTGGTAGATGTAGGCCTTACTTTACGCATCATACAACTTTTATGTGACGTGTTGTGTTGGTGTACCCACGCGTACAGCGCTGCCGAGTCAGTCCTGTAGATGTGCAGACGCATCGTATCATTCATGTTGTAAGACAGAATCGGCATTATTGCTCTCCTCAGTACCCAGATGTAAGGTAGGGTCACCGATATTACAGTCGTCGTTGGAACTCTTGTATAAAGTTAGTGCGACATCTGGTGGTGAGTGGGTCGTCTGACCAAGTCTGTGGCTGTGCAGTGTCGCTGCCGCAGTATTGACCAGCAATGCACTACAAAGTTTGGCAGATTTAGCTGCTGGTGGACGGTTTACAGAAGGTGCTCGCTGTGTCGATGAACGTGATGCCGGTACCCTGCTTTTCTGGATACTGCAGTTATTAAAAAAGACTTGTTTTAACATTTGCATCTCTTGAAGCTTCTCCCATATATTATTCTTGATTCACTTCAATTATTCATGTTTCGATTTTAAAGCTGTGTTTTTGTGTGAGTGTGTGTAGCTGTCACAGTTGCTCTTGTTTTTGGTCTCGGGGTGCTGACTGATTTCCCATCTTTTGCTTGCCGTGATCGCAGCGAATTATCCTGTACATTGAGGTCGACCTGTCGCTGTCAAACCAGTGGCTCCCAAAGTGGTCAGTCCCACCCCGCCCCTTCATGTAGCTATTTCTTGTATCGCAGCCTGACAGCCTTGCTCTTGTCTCGTGCCGCAGTCTTCATCTGCTGGAGATTGGAAGCGAGCTTTTGTCCAGCCGACACGTACTGTATTTCATGTATAGTGGTTGCGTTGCTAGTGAAGTGTATTCATGCTGTAGTGCTCTGCATAATTTCTGAGAAATTGGTGAGGGAGGTTTAAGCTGTTCATTAGCTATATTTCCATGAAATTTGTGCTTATTGACTGGCGTTGCTGATGTTACTCATTGAAACTTACTATTGAGAGATGTATATCATTATTGATGGTTTTTGCCAAATCAATTGTCCATCCAATGGTAGTTTCAGAATTCTAAGAAGACAGAAAAATGTTGAAGTTACAACGAGTCATTTCATCATTGCTGCCACAGCTCCTTACTCGTGCTCTATTGGAAAGAATATATATTTTTTGACCGCCCAGCTCTCTTGTGGGAAGAGTTTCTGGGGAGCGTTGTACAAGAAACACACGAGTTCTCTTCTGTCGGCTGAGCCATGCCCTGCCCTGCTGCTGGGTGCTCTGTAGAGACCCCCTGCGCTAGATTTAATTGCTCTCTACCTTTCTGTAGGTGCACTTGTTAGCCATGCTGGAGCATGGCGGCATTAGCTTCGTAACAGAGCCTTTGTTCCTTCCTTATGGATTCGCAGATACAACGAGCGGCGCACCTGCCCAGTGTATTGTCTGCAAGCAATTAGTTGATGGACTAAAATATTCTGAGACATCAGCGCATGAACCAGAAGCGGTTGGCAAGGTTCAGGAGCGGCCGAGTGCTTTCCATGCGTTAGTGCTGTAATTTGTTTGCCTCCGCTGGTGTGTGCGTCGCGAGTTTGGAAACTAGGGAGTGTACAGCCGTTGTGCCCGGGGGGGGGCGGCTGTGGTAGCAACAAACACGTTTGGGAGCCACTGGATTTGACTAAAAGAGTTTAATGAAAACTTGTTCAATTAATATTATTATTATAATTATTCTTACTCTTAGTATATTTGTGCTAACTTCCTCATGATAAGAGAGTTAAATATGTGTTCTAGAGTAGCCTGTTAGCTGCCAAAAATTTATATCGTTATGACGTAAAGAGAATGCTGCTGTGTTCTGCTTTGTAAGAGAACTAGATCTTGCTGTATGTCGGGTGTTGAGTAAGTAAATCTCGTCTCTTAAGTGTAGCAATTAGCCGTTGCACTCATTGAAAGATTTCTGCATCGAAATACTTGTGCAGTGAGCAGCGCTCTTCTGTAAGGCGCTTTGCTCATTGCATACAAATGGAAGAGCTCAAATTTATGCACTTAAGAAATATAACCGCCTTTTTCAGTATACCTTGCTAATTGTAATCAACCAGTGGTTGACTCCATTGCATTGGAAGTGACATTGGCGGTATTTCGTTTGTCTCACGTTCTCTGCTGATAAAGTTTGACCGGATTATTCAATCTGTCGGTAGAATTATATATGCAATATAGCAATAGGTGGGGAAGTTGAGCGTTAGTTGCCTCATTTGTGCGATGAAGTAGGATGCTACCCGAGGTACCTACCTAACATAAGCTAGCCGTGCCTGTGACTCAGACGCAGACAACACCTTGTAGACACCTGAGCGTAGAGAGGCAGTGGGGTGGCATTGCAATAAACTATGCTATTAGCCTGGCTCCGCCCACCCACTGGGCGGTGGTGCTTGTGTGTTTGGTTCCTGTGATAGAGTTGTGTGGACACTCGTGTATCATGTTGCCCCCCCTGGTCGCTTTACCCGCCTAATATAACAATTATTGTTTGTGGAAGGATATTGTCTTTCGGTTGGTCTGTTTGGGACCATAAACCGAGCTTTCAGTGACGCGCTGGACTGTGTGTAATGGTAGAGACCAGACGCCCGGAGTAGCCGTAGCTACTGAAACGTTACTAAACCTTTTTTGTAGCACCATTTACTACTTATACTACTTATTTGACCTTCGCACCAACTACTGATATAGCTACCTAGGTACTAATGTTGGTGAAGCAATGACAGTTAAAAAAAAAAACATACCTTCTTTGCCTAGAAACGCTTACTACATTTTGTAGGGTCCTTTGTTGTGGCACAAGACGGTCCGTTTCTTGTGTGAGCTCGGGGCTCCTGTCGACAATACTTTATACGTCTGAAGTTACTGTCCCTTAGTTGCTCATGGCAGTTGTGTAGATCTCTGTAACAGATCTATTGCACTGCAGGTACCGTGCCGCACAACTGACTATTATTTGTTGAAAGCACACTTCTTTACCTAGTAATTAACAATTTCATAATTAGTAATGAATTATTAAGAGATATGCTTCCCCAAAAGGATCATTTTACTACCGTTTTTAGTGTACGGACGAAAATTTAATAGACTTCAAACGTCACGCTCTCATGACTTTATGTGGGATTGAGCTTTGATCCCAAAGGACTTTGTCTAGTGCTTGCCTCAAATTATTTATATAAATGTAAGCTAGCTACTGTTCTTTTGGAGGACAACACGGCCGTGTGCTGGTGCTGTTTGTTAACCGAGGACGTCGTGACGTCACGTGTTAACACCACCACATCCCAGTGTGGATCATCAGAGACGCCTGTCTTTCGTGCCCACTTTGCTTCCTTCTGATTTCATACTCCTTCGGGTATTACTTTAGTCTGTATTTCCTTTTCTTTTTTTCCTGACTTGCTGTTCCCATGCGCTTTGATCCTGTGTGGGAACACCTTCGTGCATGGGTTCCATGTGTCTATCAACATACTATATGTCCCTTCTTTTTCATCTCTTACAAAAGCGTAGTACTTATTGAAGGAGGCTTAAACTCTCTTATACTACTACTACAACAACATCAGAGGCACACAATTATGCTTCAGTTTTATGACAATTTGACGCCAATTCATTGATGCTCATGTTGTTCTAAGTAGCAATTAGTGTTTTATTTAGCTAATGACATATGCCATTGGTGGAAGGAAAGGTAGAATTTACGCTTTTTTACTTCCTCTTTAGTAGCTTGCATTTCTTATCCTAGACCTCTGGTGGACACCTTTTGCTCCCAGTCCGTGACTAGAGATCCTGCAGATAGGGTGTAATTGGGTTTGCCTCGCCTCCCTCTGGCGCGCTTCACCTTTTTGTGAGGCAGATAGGTATACAGTTCTATAGGCTTCATGAATTGACGACTTATTTTCAAAGTAAGTTTTCACTATCCTGTAATATACACCGGGAGGTTCTCAGGCCCCTCGTTGGTGCGCTCCCATGGCTTTGCTTCTACAGCGTGAGCCTTCTTCCTCTTTTATCACCATTGTAATGAGAAAGGACGCATAAATGTAAACTATAATGATAACAACTCAGTAAGCCCTGAAGACATGGTGTGGTGCACCTCTGTAGCCGCTCTCTTATAGCCCTGCCACTGGGCGGGCCAATAGTTTAGCTAGTAACACTTTACCGGACTTCTGTTGGCATTTCTCATCACTTCATCAACCTTATGGCGCTGAGCCAAATTAGCGTTTGACTGGCTGTATGCTTGCTCAGGGTTTTGTGCTATAATTGTGTCGTGGCACCTACAGCGTCGCGGAGCTTATTTTCACCAAGTCCGACTCCAGCCACGTTTTTATTTCGAATCTGATTCCTTGGACCCCAGAAGGTGTCCGACTCGACAACCCTTGTCGACATGTGTTGAAGGGCAGTAAAGTGTTGCCGACTGTGACGGTCATGAATTCCCGCGCGAACTGAACGAACGTTTCTGAAGCGCTTCTATATTCTGACCATTTTAACAAGGCAGTTCGGTCGTGGTCAAATTCCTCTATAGCGGTGCCAATTCTGTGGGTGTTTCTGAGATTTCTCTATATACAGGCAGTGGGCGAGGCTAAGATATGGGCCTAACAAAATCTCAGGTATACCCTTAAGGCCGCTGCTGACGATAGTCGTCTGGCCTTAAAAATGAAAGTCTCGACTGTTGTCTTGCATCGGTTTTGCGAGTCTCGAGCATGCACACGGTAGAGTGGAATGCGTCAGCTGTGGTCAGCTGCACCCGAGGCTTGTTCACAAATAATTGAAAATTCGATAAATAAAGTGCATCAGGAGTAATATTAGCATTAATACAAACAAAAGAAAGATAAAAGTGTATAGAAGTCTCTCTTGCATTGGCGCAATTTATTTTATATAAGAAAATATTCAATCATAGAGAACGGGATATCACGTGATCTGGGCAGTTGCCAAGTACCGCCACACAAGTTGCAAGGCGGTGCCTCAAATAAATTCTTTAAACCTCAGTAAAAAAAAAAACATTTAAATACTAATTAAAATACAATTGCCATCATAATTATTCTTGCATGCATTTTCAAGTGATCGTGTGCGTGAAACTCTTAATATCAGCAAAAATTCGCGAGATGTGATCAACCTTTAAGACGCGAGTTTATTCGTCAAAAGTAAAACATGCGGAATCCGTATCCTGCGACCGATGCCTCTCGAAGTGACTGTCATATGTCCCGAGATTTCTTTCATATGCAGCGAAAATACAGGACGACCTGCTGAAAGGACTATTGTCTGCAGCGGGCCTTAGAATTGACAAATCTTAAAGGAACTTGTCCACGGCCAAACTGCCTTGATAAAATGGTGAGACTATAATTGACTGTCACACTCCTGCTGCTACTGGTAGATACTATTCATACAGAAAAGTCTTTACTGAGCTTTTGCAGCGTGTACAGATTGGTTTGAGTACCATCAAGCGTATTACGAAGCAATATATACTAAGGACAGTATTGGGCCCGAACTATACATTGTCTAAGAGTTACATTACGTTCGTGTGACAGCGAAAGCGAGAATCGCCCAACTCTGATAAGTCAGACGTGCACAGGTGACATTTATTCTCAATACTGGGATAGGTAGGTATTATCCCTGGTACGATTCTGACCTGCTCTACAAGCTAACGCCATAAATCAGTTTCTGAGGCGCCCAAAAACTCTGTTAAGGAAGTGATGAGATATACTGCAGTAACAGTTCCCGGTACCTACAGTGTTAATCATTGAGTGTGTGCCACATACAGTCACACCTCAGCAATAGACTCTCTAGTGACAGCTACTTGCCTTTGATTATGTTATGTTCTGTCCTACGTAGTTGTAACGATCCTTACCTTGAGGCAACGGTGGCAAAGTGTTCGAACTAATCATAGGAACAAGTTAAGAGTCTGTGTTTTAATGTACTGCATTGTTACCAGTCGTTTCACTAACCCATTATTACTATTAGCTCTGTGCCTGATCGCTATGTGGTCTTGTCATAACATAATGTGGAAAATATATACGTTGTTTCCGTGTTGCGATGACCGTATGCGCACCGTTCAGGTGCGTCTAATGCTGGGGCCGCGCTGCCTCTGCAACCACGCGCTTAACTTGGGAGGTTACGGCGTTCAGCTCACCCGTCGTTTCGATACGCAAAGTCCGTAGCAAAGATAGCCATGGAAAGTACTTAAAGTTGAGCTACCTGCGAGCTGACCATTTCCGCGCAATTGAGCGTGCGGCTGCAAAGTGTGGCCCCGACATGAAACTCCATTTCCGACATCATTGTGATGATACTGAGCAAGCTCGATCCATGCTGGTCATCCTTCACAAATTTAATTGTTTAATGATGAGCTGAAGTGAACTGTAATTGATCTTGGTTGGTGAACTGCGCCTTAAGATGACAGCAAAGACCTGAACTGAGGTAAACTGTAATTCTCGTTGCGTCTCTAAAACCCTTTGTCTGTATTATCTATGAAACCTTTAGAAAAAAAAAATTTAAACGTAAACTGAAATTGTTTCAGCAGTTAACTGTAGCAGCGGTTGTAATGATGATAATCTTTGAAGTGGTTTTGCAATTTTTTACCAATAGCAATAGAGCACGCAGCATCATTTGGTTGGGGAGCTAAAATTTATTTTTAGATGATCAATTTGTTTTTTGTGCGGGCCCACATATTGTCTGCCCTGCCTCGTACGACCCAGCAGTCATTGCTGGAGTGTCCAACCCATTTTTTAGTACGGCGTCCCTACCTGGAGACTCAACTCTCCCGGACATCCTTGGTGACCGGCTCGCTGCCTGCCAGGGACCTTCCTATTCTTACTTGAATGAGCTAAACTAGCGTTATGCCCTCAGGGGTATATTCTGGCGGGCCCTTTCCCTGCCAAAATATATTTGGGCATCACGCACCCAAGGGTGTCGAGGTTAGTTTTGTAAAGTTAGGTAGGCTTTCTAAATTTCCTTTTCTGTCCCGCGAGGTGGGCCGCCGATCGAGGTGACCGACTTTTTCTGCGGGGCTCTTGCCTCGCCCGTGCGGAAAGCCACGGAAGGGACCGTCCGCTGGGGCTGTTCTGTCTTCTCTTTTCGTCTTTCATCTCTTGCCGCCTGAGCGCAGCGTTGTAGTTCCGGCTGTAAGCAGAGTAAATCATCTTAGATCGCTATTGATTGTCTTAGATTCTGAAATAGCGGGACAATACCAATATAATAATATACCCGCTATATGATATAAATAAAAATTGTGACCACTTCATTAATCCGTCATTTTGACGGACTCATACCTGATTCACTGTTATTGTAATTATATGAAGCGATGCTGTGATGAAATGTTAATGGCTCGCTCTTAAACTGTTGACAGGTTGCGCTCTGGGAAGTTCTACCTGCAAATTTTGATTGATAGACCCCTGCTATTACAGAACTAATACAAATTTAAGAAGGCACGTTAAAAACTTCAAAGCTGCATAAAGTTTTATTATTGCCATTGCCAGCTTTTCTCTCTACATAAAAAGGACAATCGCACAGTTAACTGGTGATATTTCTTAGCAAAATTCCTTATTGCGAAGTAGAGTTCATGTTTTCCGTGAGGTGTTGGGTTACTTCTGACATATAACCGATGCATCTTCGTGACCAGTACTCGAAGCGTCACTGCTGTTCTTCCATACTGCTCCGGTGTCGTAGTAAAGTAGCAGTTTGTGTCAAGGCAGATGTATAACTTGCCTAATTACTGTTTTCAGGAGAGTTTCTGCATATTTCGGGAATGACCTGATCAATTACTGACCATGTGGATTTTAAGTAACGAACGGTCTGCAAGCTCAAGGATAGTGTCGGGAGAGCATAATTCTAATCTACTAAGGTCAGTTGAGGCTCTCTACCTGCTCTACCAAGCGCTCCCAATAGCAGCCGATCCATGCACGGCTGGTGCGCAGTTGTACTGCCGCTATTTCATTGTAATAGACCAGAGCTCAGAGACCGTGTGTGTGTGCATGTATTGGCCTCTCAGGCTTTCCCTGCAGCAGTTGTGCTACTGAGATTCTGTGCAATATACCTGCCCGTCTTTGCTGTATAACTGAACCGAGCTGTGGCCCCTGAGACTCCTGTGCAACATTGTTTCCAGGTAATTTCCATACTATGCACATGATAGCTACCTCTTAAGCTGGCTTCACACGTTGTCTGTTGGCGCAGCCGAGGCTCGTCTTACTTCCGAATATTTTGTTAATTCTTTGTGAACTACGGAAAAGTTAGAGCCATTTTTTGTTGTAATGCACTGTTAAGTTAGCCATATACCGAGAGCTGTACCAGCAACTCTTGCTAATAGCTAGCTGACATCCAGCTAACCTATGAGCTCCTCTTTTGGCTCACATACAGCGGTGCTTAGGAGGGAGCAACAGGACTTCCGAACACGTCGTGAGTTCAGAGAACAAAAGAGTTTAGTGTGAACCTGCCTTCGCAGAAATGCTTGACGCCAATCGGTAGGGTCTGTACCAGTTTTCCTCCGTCTGTGGTCTTAACATTTCCATTTCCTCCCTAGTGCTCATTCTCATATTGAGAAGTAGTTTCTTCTTGTGCGGATGTTACCGTCTACCTGAAGTAATTGTGATGATAAGTTGGTGTTTGTATACCTGTAGAAAGACTTGAGTTGGACACCGTTTGAGCTGAACCTCCGCTCATAAGTTATGCATATGGTTGCTTGCGGTGACTCTAGCATATTAACAAGCTGGGGGCCCCGCAGCAGCCGCTCGTATGGGCGAGCTGAAGCTGATGTCGGGGGAGCGCAACTGCGAGATTGATGGAAATACTCTCCGTAGCCCCCTTTGTGTGTTTGGCTCAACTAGGGCAAACGATCCTAAAGCGCTGGTCACCGTGTCATGACAGTACCTCGTACTGGACATAGGCCTTCTTTGGCTGTACCACTTTAGCTCTCGTGTTGCCCTCCTCTGCTTTGCTCTTCATCTCTTCACGCTCCTTGTTCTTATTGGAGGACTTGATTAATAGTACTATGCCTACTTCGGATGAGAAATTAGGTACATTTTAGGCTTTATTGGGTTATGCTGAGTTGTTTATTGGGGCCGTTCCTGTCCCGTTAATGAGTGATGAACCTATCTGTGCCCTCACTCCTGAATGGTCGTGCCATGTCCGGGCAGTAAAACTGTCATTGTATCGTGCTACCCAGTGAGTTCTTGCTGTTTCTGTTCGAAAATTCGGTATAAGTGCCGCACGAAGTGTTTTCGTAACCTGATAATAATAATAAGAAGAAAAAAAAAAAGAAGAGCTAGAACGCCTCTTGGCGTAAGGCCATCATCCGAGAATGGAGGTAAAAGGGGGCTGAAAGTTCCAAGTCTGCAGTTTTGGCATTTTGTACATCTAGGCAAAGAGACTGGCTGCAAAGAGATATGTGGTGCTAGCTAAATTCCTTCTGGCAGTTTTTGATGGGAAGACACACACGAATAGATCTAGAGAGATAGTACTACTGAACGAAGACCTAATCACTTTGTTCGCGAGTGGTGAGCACTTGGCTCCTGCTGTCACCAGATCTAAGCACGCCACTGGCATGGAGGGCCGAAGAATTGCTGAAGTTTCTTTGTTTCAAAAAGGTGGTTATAGACAGTCCGGTGTGGGGCGACTTCACGTATAATACCGTTGCAAGATAAGCGCTCTCACTTCAGCTTAATAACACTGTGTGGCTCGTAGATCTTTAAAAATAAGTCAATTATTGCAGTTGTAAGATACTGTTGCTGCCTTACCTAGTGTGTGCTACAGTATGTTGTGTTCAGTCCCTGTTGTAGAGGTCACGTGTGTTTCTGTTAGACGCCGCTCCCTCTCGCTCTCATCTAATGCTGCCTCCGAGCGGCGGTCTCTTCATTGCTCCACAACGCTCTCTGTGGCAAATTGTACACACTGCTCCAGCCTAGAATTTATTGTGCCGCTTCTGTCCCATGCTATCATAGCTTTGACTTAGACTATTAATATACTTTTTTCGATGTATCTTCTCTTGTACCTCAAGTGTTCTTGTGACGTGTGCCACTAGTGAGTTACCTCGCCACTTACTGGCCCCACTATTGTTTTAATTTTATTTGCGAAGTGGGTAGGTAAAAGTTATGTACCTATCCTTCAGTAATATGGTTATAGAGATTGTCTGTCGTTCTTATCGCGATTTTGAACTACTCTTCTTCTGGTCTGGATGCACAAGAGTGTTTAAGCTCTATAGCATTGCCAAGGACAATCTTTCTGTACCTACCTTAACTTATTTCTTTCGGGCATCCTTCTCTTTTTACCTACAATGCTTCACTCTATTTCTTTCACAGTGTTTTAATTTTCATCTCTTCTGTCCTGCAGACACTTATAACCAACACCGGTACCTTCGTTGACAATATTTTCACACTGTCGTGTGATCTATCACAGTTGTTCCTTCTGTTTGGAAGAGCGAAGTAGGTTGTGGAGTTGGTGACATAAAACTGATACTTGACTGTATAGCTTCTCAATATGACTGCATGATAAACGAAAGACTATAACTACCCTAACGAATCTCCCCTATACGGAGCGTGTCCGACTCGATCCGCAGTCTGGGTACCGTTTCTGCCACCTCAAGCTGCGTTATCCAGTCAGCCGCTGGATATCGTGGAATTTCCATGAGCATTACAGTGGTAAAAGTTGGTTTTGCCAGAGACTCGTCATTATTCCTGGTAAGGGTTTCTTGAAATCGTGTGACCCTCTTTGGCGAACTAGCTTGTTTAATTTCTACGATTATTCATGCTAATATTAATTAAAATCAGTGACACTAATAATATGGCAGACAGCGTGGGAGGAAAGTTTAATTTGCTGGAATAGCCACGCACTTGTTTATTACCCTACAGCGACGCTAATTCTTTATAGTAATGTTCACCGTACGAGCGACTGCACCATCGTGCATTATTGATTGGTTATCTTCTCGATTTTACATAGCAGAACCAGTGGTGAAATTTGCCCACCGGTTTTGCTAATTTTACGGATAGGCTTCGCCTCTGCTTGCATTCGATTATATCACATGTCCGTATGCCTCTTTAAGGCAAGCAACCATGGACACCTCCTTGTATTAGAGTGAATATTTTGGTGTTTTGTTACCTTTGCCCTTTTTGAATTTTGTGGCTGCAGTGCGTGTTTAACTTTCTGTGGAACCTCCGCTACCCATCGGTAAGGTTGATATTCCACCTCCGCTGTTAATAGCATTCCTCTCATTTCCAGCGTGTGGCGGTATTCTCATTCTCAAATTAGCTTTTGTTTTATTTCCAACTCGGTAAACTGGTGCCTTAACGCTTGATGGTAGCCTTTGACTTCCTATTCTACCCTTGGTAGTCAGGACTATGAATGCTCCAAAGTTATTGGTCGCGTTCGAACGTTAGCTACCAGCGGTGTCAGCACGTGCTGTGGTTGTGCTCCGTTGCCATTTTAGTCGCAAAATAAAATCATAAGGCGTCATGATTGAGGCATTTTCATCGAGATGAGCTATTCTCATTAGCCGTAACGTGTGGGATTTTCATCATGAGGCAATTGGTTTTGCAGACGTTTATCCTGCACCGACTACCTATGGAAAGACCTCGCGCGAGAAATGAGCGTAAGGTCGTCTCAAGAAAGATGGGCTGATAAATTTTGTTCTGCATAAAACAATCAAGCTGCTGTCATGTGAAAATTGTACTCAGCAATTTTTGATGAAGCTCCAGCGAGACTGAAGAGTGCTGTTGTTTATTTTGTCGTGAGAACAAAGTTAAATTACTACGGTGTATGCTTCTGACTTGTGCCGCGAAGTTGCCAGCCAGTGCTGCTCCTCGGCCGAGGTTCTCTTTCTTCGGTCTTTTTATTACTTCTATCTTTGAGATGCTCTACGTCCCAATTTTCATGCAGCAGTAGTGCGCTGCCGATCCTTCTGCAGTTAAGAGACATTATTTCACAGTGACTATTTGAAGGCTACTTGCCTGCTGGCATCAGTACACTGAACGCCCGGGCGGGCGGATGCGGGCTGTTAAATTAATCGTGTCATAATGATAATAATGTCATAGAGAGATGTAAGCGCGGCCTGCTGTTGGGCGCCTTACATTGGGAAGGCTAATTTGTGTAGTACGCCAACCGCTTAAGTTTCTCGGTGCACATCTGACGGAAAAAATTGTCCTGCTGCTCGAATAATTTGCTGTCTGTTTGCTTTTTTTTCTTTGCTTCCTCGTCTTTCCCTACTTGCTGTTCCCATGCGCGTAGATTTCATTGTGAAACACTGGGCTGAAACTTGAGTTGTAAATTTCTTAAAACATGCATGTCCCCTTATTCCCATCCCTCACTGTATGGATTTCAGAGCACGATGGAAGTAGGAAAGCTAAACTAAAATCGCAATAATGGTGCAGATGTACCACTAGCTGTCCACTTGGTGTTGCGAGACGCTCGTAACTTGTACCATTCAGATAATTCTTATCACACACATGGCTCCAACCGCCCGTAATAACTTTGGGGTACCGTAGCTAGAGTACGATTCATAGTCTTTCCTGTGTATACTCCTCCCTAATTTCTCACTCCCCTCAGGAGTATATTCTTGCATGCCCTTTCCCTGCCACAATATATTTGGGCCTCACAACCCCAAGCGTCCCGCGTGCCTTTTCCTCAGATGTTGCAGCTTGCCGCAGTTCCTGCTGATGAGGTTAGTTTTGTACAGCTAGGTAGGTTGCCGATCGAGATGGCCGACCTATTCCCGCTAGACTTCTTCCTTCTTGTATTTCGTTCCTTTCCCCTGTGCGGCGTAGCTGAGCGAAAGCGTTCAGCCGTGCCCGGGGGTTGGAGATGCTTAACTTGCGTCTTTTTCTTGTCAGTAGCGCACTGACCACTCTTGAGACCTACCGGCAGAGAAGCCGAGATAAAAATCATTGTGACAATTTAAAACGCGCCCTAGTTGGCGCACGAGCCTGTGGTTAAACACAGGAATAGTTCGGCGCGATATAGGCAGTGTGCCACTGAAGCGCTAGTAAAAACTTCTACTACTACATTAAACCACAGGAATGGTTTGGCGCCATATAGACATTGTGTCCCTGCTGCGCTAGTAAAATTTTCTACTACTACTGTCACTGAACCACCGCAACATAATACAACAACCGACTGGGTATGGGCTACCTCCCTAGCAAAATACTACGCAGCCCCTGAGGCTCTAATTGCAAATCAATTTCTGGGGCGACCAAATATCGTGTTTGGGTTTGTCCGACCGCTGTCTAAAAAAATTCGGTCCACTTGTGATTCATCAAAGCATGGAAGGTCTTTGTAATTTGTACAGAATTGACAATCGTGAGTGCATGCTTTCTTATCTTAAAGAAAAAAACTTGATATTCTTCACCTTTCTAGAGTGACTTCTTTTTATGCTGCTTTTGTATGTACAACCTGCTGTCTATCATTCAATAATGAACCTTGATACTCCTTTACTGAATAAGGACAACGTGTGGTGGTCTTTATTCTTTGGAGGATATTTTCTATCGCGCATAAATTGCTTACGTAACTAATGAATCTTACCGCCATGCGTATACGTTAGCTGACCTTCAAAAGATGATGGAATTTCATACCAAGAGTCTCTGCAATTCTTCGTAGATTTCAGAGTATATTCGAATACGTTACCTACGTTGCATGTTGGCAGGTGACTCCGGAGATGTTGGTAGACCCTCTCGGTAGTTACTTTGTATATTTTCAGATGTAAAAGAGGCATTTTGTTGTTCGCTGATGGGGGTGCGAAAAATTTTAAACCACGCCATGAGGCTATTTGTTCGTAACAACTACAGTAACTTTTTTTTTCTAACATTGAGCCCAGGCTTCTTCAATGGCCATGCGCTCCGAAATTCGGTCAAGAGGCACCTTTGGTGACTCCTTTCGCTCCCTTGGAAGATCCAAACTTGATGAAATCTGTACACAAGGATCGCATTTTTAGCCGACAGACGAAACTTCTGCTGCGGATGAGAATAAAAAAAAAATATTCAAAAACATGAGGCTGATTCATACGCCGTAAGGGTTATTGCAACAGACAAGGTCTGTTGTTTACGTTGCATTGTCATGTTTCCAGAGACGTGGGTGCACAGATTGTAAGGTTCCACAACCAAACGCAGTGGCACAGTCACGGTGGTGGATGTTCACAGACCTTCCGCCATGGGCCGTCTGAGTTTGTTCGGTAGAGCTGCTTTTCTGTTGAAGCACACTAAGTATGAAACAAGATGAATGTAATCCCCGCTATATTTATTTACCATCATTACTGTGATGTTATAGACAATAGTAATGAAGTGTAAAACCGAGAATTATGGCTGATGAATTTGCTCTATATATGTGTCTCATAGCCGCAGGCTTCAACTACTCAATATAATTAAAGTTTAATAATGTTTGTTCTTAACGATATGAACTGCTTTTGTAAGTAACTGAAGTATATTAATACTATGAACGAAATTCTGTAAGGAGTTTCGCATATTGCTTCACATTACTTTTAAGTTTGCTATACCGTGAATTATTTCACTGTATGTATAAGTTTACTACTTGTGTTAAATTTGCGATTAGCCTAAGACAGAAATACCGGCTATATAGCTTCGATATTGGAACGCTACTGGCACACAACGTAATTGTTACTCTATATTACGTGGTATTAACCACCAAGTGAAATATTTCTGCTTCATTCTTGCCTTTACCGAGGATCGACAAGATTTTCTCTTTTACTCAGCGCTGGATATGTGTATCCTGCGTAGGCGAGGGATATCACCCAGTGGATACTGTCTAAGGAGTGAGACTGTCGAAGAGGGTCAGGGAAACTATACCCTCTACACGGCTTGTGAAAAAGCAGGCCACCTCTTGGCGTTTACCTGCTCCCTCCTGATAAAATATAAGCTAGTTCTACACGAACTGTTGTGTTGCCTCGCTGTTGAATCAACTCGACATGTTATCAACTATACAATTCATCATTAAATGTCTTGTTCCCTGGTTGTTGCGGAGTTCTTGGTATTGTATAAGAATGCATGCAGGTAGAAAAAACGTGCAACACGGGGACAAGAAGCGACGTAGGCTCCCGTCGCGTCAGACGCTCATCTCTTGAATGAAGTTCTAAATTAAATCATCTTAGCGCAAGAGCATTACCGCGGCTGTGTATGGCGTCACCATTTTTTTCCCAGACTTCTGCCCCGTAACTCATGGACTGACTGTTACACACCGCCCGCATCGAGTTATCTAGCCACACCTGCAGTGTCCCGTGCATAGTCAGTGCTTGCAATCGATATCCTTCGCGTGTCAGTCTCAGTGCTGACGACCACTGCCCCCTCGAAAATATTTTGTCGTTTTTATCTGTATACAACACTCCATGTAATCCTTTCTTTTCGTATTGTCGAACATTGTAAACCTCTTGAGCATTTGTATAATTTTATTTGAGATCTTGCTTTCATTGTCCTCAAAGTTTAGTACAGATGTGGCATGCCCTAGATAAGTCACACAAGGGGGGGGCTTTTCTGAGCCTCCTTTGGGGGTATTTTGGCGGGCCCTTTCCCTGCCACAATACCTATATTTGAGCATCACGCACACAAGGGTCCCTAGCGCCTTTTCCGCAGGCGATGTTGCAGCTTGCCGCAGTTCCTGCTGTCCAGGTTAGTTTTGTAAAGTTAGATAGGTTCTCCAAATTTCCTTTTCTGTCTCGCGAGGTGGGCCGCCGATCGAGTTGACAGACTTTTTCTGCTTCTATCTTCTTCTCTTTTCGTCCATCTCTTGCCGCCTGAGTACAACGTTGTTCCAGCTGTAAGCAGAGTAAATCATTTTAGATCGCTATTGTTAGTCTTAGATTCAGAACTAGCAAGACAATACCAATATAAGAATAATAATCACAGTAGATGGCAGCAAGGCAAGTTAGAAAGACTACCCAAGAACAAGATGCCAGCCTCTAATAAGTATTTGAGTTTACAGAAAGCAAGTAGGAAAACATAGCGCGGATGACCCCAACTCTCTACGGATAAGATACAACAAAGGCAACGCAAATGTCCTCTCCGTAACTGCGTCAGTAAAATAAAATAATCCATAGATGGCATACGATTTCATTTCATTAGTTTTTTATACAGGGAAAACTACAAAAATTAACAGTATAACAGCTATAGGCCAAACGTCTTCATTCTAAATGCATCATCCTTGCACAATTTGCCGGAGCTGTATATGGCAGTCACGAGCCGCTCCTCGATCCGCCTGAGAGCAGCGACAGTGAGCACGAGCGTGTGGTGCTTCAGCATCGAGTGCACGTTCAGTCCTGTAGGTGTAGTGCGACAATTGTAAGTAAAAACTTGTCTAAAACTACATGTGTGACGATTATTATATTGAGTAGTTTGAGTCACCGTTACCAATACAACGGCGGTCTCTCTTAGGGAAAAACAAGACATACAGTATGTCACTAGAAACCTGGACCCCATGCACGAAGGTTTTCCCCACACAGGATCAACCCGCATGGAGACAGCAAATCGGAAAAGAAGAAAGGAAGGAACGTCAGGAAGAGATGGTATGAAAGCAAAAGGAAGCAGAGGGAGCACGAAAAACATAGGTAGCGACGGGCAAGCTAATGGCCAAGTTAACCAACACAAAACCGCCAAGGTCGCTGCCCCCCATAACAGAATGGGCGAACCTAACCCTATCCTATACCCCCACAAAAAGAAGGTAGGTATTTCAAACTAGAGCACTCTTAGAGTGTATACCTCCGCCACGCAAGGCAATAGTAACGAAATATATGCAAAATGGTTCTGAAACTACAGTTGCGAGCATAATTAAAGGACAAAAATAAAAAATTTCATATCTCTAAAACTGTAAAAGGTTCAACGCTGAAATTTTAACACAAAAGAGGTATTGGGATACCTAATAGTATGCTAAGAATTTATTACGATCCAAAGGATAAAAAAAAAAGTTATGTATATTTAACTTGTAATTATGAATTTAGTGTGAGCAGAATTAAGGGACACTTTTCAAATATTGTAATTTAAATCTTCAGTAACCCCATTTTCTTGCGTTTCCGAAGAAGAAGAAGGCTGCCTACGTCATGCGTAAACATTGCAAGTACTAGGGTGGGGCGCTAATGCCTACATCGGCGATGCGCCGCATCTTTAAGAAGTAAGTGCAAGTACTGCAAGCATGGCTACCCGGGAAAAAGTTGATAAATCTTTACGCATGACAATTTTTAATTTACACAAACAAAATCTCAGCATCAGGGCAATCGCAGAACAGGTAAATCGTTCAAAGAGTATTGTTGGAAGAACTGTGAAAGATTATGAAGATCTTGGACGTGTTTCGAGTGTTCGGAA
>LQNS02000137.1:3654653-3668361 GCA_001587735.2 Parhyale hawaiensis
TCTTTTGTTTTCTCCACCCACTGGGTTGGTTGCGTGGGGGTTTGTTAACCTCATGGAGTTTCTCCGTTCCTACGTCGCCAGCCTGGTGTGATTTAATAATAATAATAATATATACTCACCATAGACAGGCATGAGATTCATGTGCCCCACGACACTTGTGGCCTCAGTGATATTTTCAGGCATGATGTCTTCTCTGCACAGACAGACATCACGTCAAATATAAACGTATGCGTAAACAGAAACACTAATGATAACGTACTCCAAAAATATAAACATAGTGGAAAACACTACTCATATATAAATGGCATTAATGCGGCTGTCAAATTAATTAGGGCTATGAATTGTACAGCATGATAAAAGCAAGGAACTAAACCTTTGTATAATAACAAACAGTAAGTCCTCCAAACAGGGGAATGCTGTAGATAGGCATAAAAAAGTGGTTGGTTCAAGAATAATTTCTACAAGAGTCAAATATTAAAGAAGCCATCCACAGAGGGAAGCAGGGACTTACTCATCCACAAAGAGAACTGATGGGCCCCAAACTCTCTCTTCAACCAAACTGTCAAGATAGTCGTAGTCACTGGTGGGTATCTCGAGATTTTCCACAATTTTCAAGTCATCCTGTTCAAAAAGCAAAATTTAGGGTAACAAGAAAAATTTGCTCTGGCGTAACAAGTAGATTACATTAGATAGGTGGCAGTAGACGGAACAACAGGCCCATTCCCAGAAAAACACCGGGACTTACGCCCCGGCCTTCTATGAGCTATTGTAGCCGACATTTGGCACTAGTGCAGGTCTACTGACATGTTCATCGGAAAAACACTTGTTGGTACACATATCCCAATTTGCAGGCAACGTATCAATATTAGAATGCACACACGATTGATAAGTTCGCTTTGGTAACATTCAACCGGCCAAAGCTGAGACTTGCCGCTAGCGAGGTTCACCTGAGCCGGCCAATATCTTCACTGCATCTTGTTCTCGTTCTCTGCGCAGGTTACGCTCGAGAAAAACCTCCCGTAAAGTCGGTTCGCATATATCACTTCTATCTTCTTAGTTATATTTCAGTTTCACCACCGTAGCCACATCTCAGGCGATTCAACAGTGAATTTCATTTTTATTATTATGTCATCAGTAGGAATATTTTACCTCTGCATTTCTACCGGAAGAACTCAATTTGGCTCAGTGCGCTACTACTGGCGGGAAAAAGGCGCAAGGAATAGAAAAAGACACTCGAGTGGACGGCTCCTTTTGTGGCCTTCCACATGAGAGAGACTAGAGATCTCCCGCGTCAAGTCGACTATCTCGATCGACAGCCCGCCTAAGGGGACAGAAGGAGGAAAGTAGAGAACCTCCCTAACTTTACAAAACTAACCTCGTCAGCAGGAACTGCGGCAAGCGGCACTGTCTCCTGCGGATAAGGCCCTCGGGAACCTTGGGTGGGTGATGCTCAAATATATTGTGGCAGAGATAGGGCCCGTCAGAATATAGGTACCCCTGAGGGCCCAATTCTATCTTCACATTACATATAGGAGGTTAATTTTTTTCTATCACCCACTTTTACCGTCTTAAGTGTTAAATTGGTCACTTTTTCTTAATAATACCTACTGCACTAAAGCAGAGCTAAAGCATAACAGCAATGGTGTATTGCAACAGCGCACACACGCACGCAAACAAAAACTATAAATAAGAAAAAAAAACAATACAGTTGCTCGATTATGGTAAATACTCTCTATAAGACCACAGGTCAAGTGTGAATGGCAGGTTTCAGGCGCGAGAACACGAGGCTGCAAGCCTGTCTGCACTCGGTTCAGGTCGGCTCACCGGTGCCACAAGCCACGTATGTGGCTGGCACTGCCTCCATCGCACACCTTACTCTCCTCCTCAGAACTCTCAAACTCTATCGTTACTGCAATTTTTTTTTCTTTTTCCCATATACAGAATCAATAATCACAGTTGTCCATTCGCACATAACGAGAGAAAAGTGTTTAGTTACTGTCTGCCAACATGTTCGTTGGAAAGACACTCGTTGGTACAGCGAATATAGGCCAGCATTATAAGACGGCACTCGATCAATGGCAACAATTAATGTTAACTTTGGCACGTAACATCAAAGTTTAGTGTCTTGCAAAGCACTGAATGAAATTATCTGACACTCGGTGTGCCATAAAATTTATGTTTTTCTCAATACTGACTTGACACTTTTCTAGTCATGTGATGTCCACTGGAGAATGGTAAAATAGAAAAATGCTGATAATACAGGCCTATGTAGATTTATCTGATAGGCTACACTGGAGGGGAAAACACAACTGTTAGCCGATGGGCTTGAGTTAAGACAGATTACCTACCATATGGACGATGACATCAGCAATAGTAGAAACCTTTACTAGCGCTTCAGTGGCATACTGCCTATATGGCGCCAAACTATTCCTGTGTATAGCCACAGGCTCGTGCGCCGCTAGGGCGCGGAATTTATCACATTTTATTCATTATAAAGACTAAAAGAATATCATTATTAATATTACATATAGTATATGTAATTCACAAAGAAACGGACAGAGCCGTCGTTGACGATAGCATTTATCGTAAGGGATTCATCACAGTTTATGATAGAGGTTACATCTGGTAAGAAAAGTCTTGAGGGCATTTCTATTAAATTGGCCGCGAGGTCCTTCAGAAAGCATTCCTCGGAGGATGGAGTCTGCATCCCGACCATGTAGGTCCGGATAGCATGCCCTCCGCTCGTCGGAAAAAGTGGGACACTCGACCATTAAATGAAAGACAGTGAGAGGTACGACGCAGTCAGCACAATAAGGTTGTGGACGACCCATCCGCAGATAGTCGTGAGTGAGTCTCGTGTGCCCAATACGTAAGCGGCACAGTACGACGTCCATTCGGCGATCGTCGCTATTTGACGAGTGCCACTATCGGACGGTTTCTTTGATTGTTTGTAGTTTATTATTTCTCTGCTCTAGCCATTGGGATTGCCATATCTCGCGCAAGCTTCGCTTGATACTGGGTAATAGTCTCGACAGGGGACTGCACGGTTTGCCGCGGGCAGATCCGACAGGACCACTTGCCTCGACTCCTCGTCAGTACGCAATTACGTCACTATAACGAAACAGGCTAATTAGTAACCCTAAACCCAGTCATTGTTCGTTTTATATTGCAACTGAAAGTATCTTCGAGTGACGGGAGATAGTGATGATACAACGCATCACCCTGAAGTGAGTGTAACACGCATAAGTGAACTGCACTAATATCGTTTGTTGCCGTCGTCAGGGCATCCCATCACCGACTTGGGGAGAAGGCTCTGAAAGGAGCCGGTCAGAATACTTAATTTTCGAATTTTAGTAAATATTCATGTGGTAACTTGAATTTCATATCTATATTACAACACATGTTAACTCTGCAACACTGAATGTTATGTTATGATTGTAGTGGAAGCGGAAATGGTGCTAATATTAAAGGGAAATATCCAGTCAGTAAAGACCAGGAAACACGCAGCCGTAAGTGGGTTCAGCCAAAGACTACTCGCCGTATAATCAGTGGGGTAGTTAGGACAGGAGAAAGGATGACTCGTGTCCACAGAGCTAACAGGTAGGATCATCAATCCATCCCACTCGAAATTTATACTAGGCTACGACTTAACAGTAGTGGGTCGAACGCAGCTGCACTAATCAATCCTCCAATTATACTAGCCCATAGCAAGTTATTGAACAGCAAAACCTTGGTCTTTAATAGGTGGAAGTTACCTGTGCAAATTTAGCAGATAAAGTAGAAGTGAGACCAAGCACTCGACATGCGGTTGGCAACATGAAAAACTTGTTAGAGAAGCGGCGTGGTCCGTGGCAAACACCTCCTTTCAGAAATATAGGTGACCTGCAAGGCGCAAATCATACATATAATATAGGTAATAACTAAGGTACGTGAACTGAACGCACTTCCCCCATTCAGGACACAGTCACACACAAGACAAAATTGATAGCAGTGCAAGTGAAGACTTTACAATAAGTTCTATTAGTTGGGGCAACTAATCAAGAATCAAGGTGGCGCCATCTACAATGGCACTCATTTGATTGATAGAATGACAGCCATGCATTATTGAGCAGCAGTTTCCTAACAACTACTACAGCGCAAGCAACCCTGTCTGACTACTATAGCTTTAGTCCAATAGCCTCTAGCATACACTAGTACCTACAACTGCCAGAGGGCGAAATATCGCTCCTCTCGATAGAATTATTCCTCAACCAAACTAGGAAATAATGCGACGCCCTATTCTTAATCTTCCATAAGTATGTGTCGAAATACAGAAAGGGTCTACAATTTTTCAAACCGCACTACTCCTTAATAGAATTCCAGCATATTTATTACATCCCTCATCCTTGAAGCAAAAAAGTAAAAAGAATGTGTAATACAACTGTACAATACCAGAATTAATAATATGAATGGCACAAAAAATTATATACCGTATGTTCAATTTTTTAGTGGCTATGCCAACATGAACTCATCGGACAAAAAATTAATCACCTGCTACTACTAACACGTATAATAACAGAATTTTGAACCCCATAGGAGTTTAGGTTATGTGGAAGCACCCTGGAGGCACCAGCCTTCATTAACTACTGTCTAGGTATAGTCGTGTTCCTGATCTGCTATAGAACGATGGGAAGAAACCAGATGTCACGGGATGGCAAAATGGATATAGCTACGGCTTTTGGTCGAGTAAAGGAAATAGCAGAGTTTGCTGGTGTTGCATGCCGTACGGTTTTGCAAGTATTCAAACTATGGAAACAATCGGGTTTATACAAAGGGCAATGCTAGTCGTAATTGCTGTCGCAAAAAATTGCAAACTAATAGAGACCGCCGACGCATTTCACAACTTGTACAAGCAGGAGGCGGGTCTGTCACGTTCTGGGGCTATTTTAATTATTCGGAAGTATGCCCTTTGGTTGAAATAGCTAACCACCACACTGAATCAGGAAGACTACATTAACTTGTTAAATGACCAATATGTGCTAATTTGCCCAGTATCTGCATGAGGATCGAACTGCTACTTTGCCGATCTAGCAGAATGATGACTGCCGTATACATCGGGCACGATCGGTCATGCATCGGCATTAAAACCATTCTGGCTATATGAGGCACCTAGAATGGCCTGCTAAGTCCCCAGACATGAACCCCATCAAGAATTTATGGGACCAATTTGAACGACAAATTAGGTGCCGGGAAAATCCTCCACGTACTTTGGCTGCTTTAAGGAATCGATTGGTGCAAGAGGGGTTCAAATAAGATAAATTGTACATTAGAATTCTTGTTGACTCACTGCCTTCCGAATAATTGAATTGCTGCAATTATATTTGCTTGTCGAGGTCCTACACCTTAACAGTAACAGTAACAGGTGACTAATTCTTTGTCTGGGAGCTTATACAATAATTGTTTACGAGCCACACAACCATGCGCCTGCTCTCCTGTTCCTTCAAGATGTACTCAGTGAGAATTCATTCCATGAATTCTGCACGCTGTTCCTTTCTTTTTTAGCCTCAACTATTCACCATGTCTATGTGCATCACTTGATGTACGGGCCTCAATTTCTGAAAGCCCTCTATCCATTATGTGCGACACTGCCATTTTGTGAGTACCGTACCTAACCACTGTTTTCTACGAAATACTTAAGTCTTAAAGCCGTGCACTATTAAGTCAGACTAGATATTCAGGGTGTCTCAAAAAAGGTAACCCAAATTAAAAGGAATAACATGACCAAACTACGCAACCCTTATCCATCATCAAGATGTCAATTTGAAGCAGAGATTACGAGCTTCAAAATGACACCAAGATTAATTGTCCAGACCCTTGCATGATTGAGTATCGTAACCCAGCGGTTGGGGCGCAAAAACGTTGGTTCACTTTCAATGTCACACATCATGATTTACAAAACGTGATACAAAGGTAAAGTCAACTTAGACCACACTCTCACTTGGGAAACCCACATGCACTGGTTTGTGCTGCGGGTATAGGCCCACTGGCCCCAGATGAGTAAGTGTAGTCGCAGTCGCCCTCGGGTCACCAAGAACTATGGCGCCAATTTGACGGAAGGAACAAATGACCCGAGACCCCCCACCCCCCTCATCTCTGAGGAAAGCAGTTCCACCACGGTGCCGTGCATGCACACACAACTGCCGAGTCAGCACACCAAGATCTGCAAAGAGCTCACGTGCCAGGCCGGGCATCGAACCGGCGAGCGAAACGGCAGCATGCTGCTACCGTGGCGAACATAGTTTATCACAAAACCAAGGGCTGCTAATCTCCAGCAACCGATTCAACTTGGCCATCTCCTCTTCTATTCTCTTCCGCTCTAACTACACAGTTTAACATCTCTAAGCTCCGCATATCAGCGGCTGTTGATCGTACTTGCGTGCATTCATGATCGCCTCTTTGGCTAAGATTCTCCTCCCCCCCTTTGTTTTCTTCTTTTTTCCTCAGTCCTCTATGTCCTACTAACATGATGGCAATAGCTCATAGAGAGCCGGGGCGTAAGTTCCAGTGTCTCTTTGGGGATGAACGTATTTGTTCGTCTACTTCCGCCTATCTTATGTAATCCTCTATCCAAAAAAATCCACATCGCCGGCGCATATCACCAACTCCTTTCCTGATGACATCGGGATTATTCCTTAGGATATCCACTTCTCTGTGAATGCGATCCCGCAATTTTTCCAGGTTTTGTGGAGGCGTAATGTACACTCGGTTTTTTAAGGTAATCCCACAAGAAGTAATCGCAGGGGGTGAGGTCAGGTGACCTAGGGGGCCATTCAACTGTATGATCCACAGCTACCACACGCTCACTGAAAAGTTCTTTAAAAAAAAAAATTCGGACATTGATTAGACGGTGAGCTGGAGCCCAGTCTTCTGCCCACCAAACATAGCGGAGCAGTCCATTTCGCTAGTGCTGGAAGTGCATCTCCATCTGAGGAACAGCCTACTGTTGGATCATCTGCAGATGTGCCTGGCCGGTCACGCTCGTCTCAAAGAAAAAAGGTCCAATGAGCACTTCGTTGCCACAGATTCCAATCCAAACTGTCACTTTTTCCCTGCTCATTCTCTGATCGAAGTTGAATTCCGGTAGTTGCCCTCTGGGAGCATAACGTACTCCAAGATGTAGCGGGTGTTCACCTTCCCATTCATGGCAAAGCCGGCTTCATCACCAATAAAAAAATTACCTACTCAAGAATCGATGGTCTCTGTGATATCGCCCCAAGAGCCATTCCGCAAAGTGTTGACGTCTTTGAAAATCCGGGGAAGAAGTTCATGCCGAACGCGGATTCGTATCGTAGATATGTTTAACTTCTCTGAAACAGAAGACAATGAAAGTGTCACGGGACAAGGCGCAATAAGTAAAGCAATGGAGTTTCGATGGCATGATTTAATGCACTCGCCATTCACTTAAACGATAAGATAAAGCAGGCGTATAGGTTGTCCTTTGAATGCTTTTGTCCCAAATTTTACTGACATGGTCCTCAAATTTATATATCAAACTATGTTTAGCTGCAGTAACCCCTTGAACTTGGGTTACCTTTTTTTTTTTTTTAAACACCGGGTATTTACAAAATTATAAACGTGTACCTTGCCGCTTATCAACATCTGGAAAACCCAAGATGTCCTATAACTTCGACAATGTACAGTGGATACGGTTACAAAGCATGACATGTACGACCATCAGCAACTTGGAGATGCTGCATTTATGTTCACATTTTTTAGCTATGGTTACACAGACACGGTACGGTAGTGAGACTATCTCTTGCATGCACCTCCTCAGTCTTATCCGACTTAGGCCCTAAAACATGACTTTCTAAATAGTAGTAGCTAGTAGCATAAGAAGATTTAAGCCTCCCTAATAAGTACTAAGCTCTTCTAAGAGATGAAAAAGAAGGGACATATAGTAGGTCGATAGAAAAACGGGGAACCCATACACGAAGGTGTTCCCACACAGGATCAATGCGCATGGGAACAGCAAGTCAGGAAAGAAAAGGAAGAACAAACAACAGTAAGATCAGTAAGAGTATGAAAGTGGAAGGAAGCAAAGTGGTGACCTTATAAACCAACAAAACAAAGTTACTTGCAAAAATATACCACGCAGAATTATCTCCAAAGCATAACAAAGATGAAAATAAAGCTGACAATTACACAGTGTGGTGACACTACGGTCATCACAGTGAGGAATATTAGTTACTTGCCTAAGAGACCCATGCCTGGCACGACCTCCTCCCTTCTGAGGCCATGGTTTCCTGCCACCGCCTCTACACTCGTGCCTGCTGAGTGCGTGATTGTAGTTCTGGAAAACAATAATTTCCCAATGTTTACACTGTTTTGGGGAGCCTGCAAGAAATACACATGGCTTAAGTGGCTTCCAAACACATTATAAGTTCCTAATAACAGAAGGTAGAATAAATACCATAGGTAGCTACCACACTAGGGGGAGAAAATCTGGTAGACTACGTAGCTACCCGCTGTAGGACCTGATTAATGGTGCCGAGAATTATGTTTCCATATTACAGCATTATTAGCTACTCAGTTTAAAACCAAACAACAGGTTTTTTGCACATGATAGACTATGGTTAGCTCCAAAGGACACAAAAGTTCGAGCCTCATTGATCATTGTACGCGGTATTTCAGAGAGGAAAAGGCTACAACATGTAGGTCGATAAAATATGAAACCCACACGTGAGAGTATTCCCACAATGGATAAGGCCATATGGGCACAGAACGTTGGGAGAGAAGACGATGAACAAATCAATGCACCACCACTAGGTGTAAGGAGATCAAATGGAGCAAAGTGAACACGAATGCAAGCAAGATATCCCAAAGATCTAGGTAAAACTAAGGTTACCTATAGAAATCGTAGGGCGTGACTTCTGGAAGAAGGGTGATACTCACTTAGCTAACCCTTAGGTAATGACACATTCTATGCTCTTCTATGGGTCACTGACTGTTAATTTGTTATTTCCATGTAGTTACCCTATCCTAGCCCTCCTAGCCTGGCTGTCCTGCTCTTGGTCTGCCAGGGCTTTGGGGGCTGCAGAGGTGAGTTACTCACCCTCCCCCCTAAAAAAAAGTTACAGCCTCGCTAATACTGTACTTATATTGTGAAAACTGTATCAGCAAAACCAGCCTCAAACCCAAACCTCCAATGAGGTTATGTACCCACACTACCGGGTGGTGATAAATTCCGAATAACAGTACAAAGTAGCTATTAGCTACCCAGAGTACTGTGACACCTTCTCAAGAACAGCAATTAGCTCGGCGGCCCATAAAAAATTAATAGTAAAACCCCTCTAATCCGCAGCTCAATAATCCAAACCCCTCCCTAATCCGAACATCTGATTATAGTTCCAAGTGCAATCCGAACAAATAAGCATTTTTCGGATTAACAGGGTAAAGTACGGAGTTCGTAAAAATAACTCTGTTTCCCATACAAGGCGCTTCTCATTTTTCGGATTAATGGGGTGATGAGTGAAAAATTTGCGCGATGTGCTGCGCAGAAGGTACAAACAATCGCTCTATAATCCGTATTAGTACGGAATACAAAGGTTTTATCAAATTTGTAAGTACCCCGGTAAACCGAAATCCCCGCTAATCCGGCACCCCCTTCCCCCCGTGCTGTGCGAATTAGAGGGGTTGTACATATCTTTGGTCAATCCTCTTGGAGCCATCGTCCTGTAACTACAGTACTCTCATTGATGCCGCACGGCTGAAACAAGTCACTTCACTGTTGCTATCCAGTGATCGGAAGTTTGGCATGAGCTCGTGCACCACTTTGCAGTAGATTAGATTACATAGGCGGCAGTAGACGAACCAACAGGCCCATTCTCAAAGAGACACCGAAACTTACGCCCCGGCCCTCTATGAGCTATTGCCATTATGTTAGTAGGATATAAAAGACTGGGGACAAGAGAAAAAAAGAGGAGGGACAAGAATCTCGGCAAAAGAGACGACCATGAATGCATGAAATAACGATCAATAGCCGCTGATAAGCAGAGTTAAAGATGTCAGACGTGTAGTTGGAGCGGAATAGAGAAGAAAACGGATTACGGAAGCCTCGGAGGCTTTGGCCGTTGAGAGCGTGCGACTCCTGGAGAACGAATCCTTAGCTGTGGGGGACGTCTCTCCCAATGTATGTGAAGACAATTTTTAAACGCGTTGACTGATTGCTTTCCGCACCAACAACGTCGGCCGGGAGTCTATTCCAAATGCTGACTATGAAATACGGAAAGAACTGCTGACTTAAGGTCGTTCTTCGAGCTTTATTCTTGAGTTTTTGACTGTTGGTTTGCAAGCGATCATTGAGGTCTCTTTCAAAGAGTCCCGTTGTAGGTACGTCGTTGAAGCCATTCAAATACTTGAATGTTTCTATTAGTTGCCCCATGGGTCGTCTTTGCTCGCGAGAGATCAGACTCAGGTCCTTTAGGCGACATTCATATGGCTTGTTTCGCAGCTGAGATATCAAATTCGTTGCTCTGCGTTGGCCTCTTTCCATGTTATTGATATCTTTGCACAGATGTGGCGACCAGAATTGAACAGCAAATTCTAAGTGTGGCCGCACTAATGCATTGTACAAGGGAACGATGACGTCCTTGGACTTGTATTGAAAATTTCTGGTGATGAATCCAAATACTCTGCTTGCCATTTTCACACTCTTGTCAACTTGCTGACTGTGTTGTAGTTTGTTTGTAATAGTGATTCCCAAGTCACGTCGTTGGGTGACAGGAGCCAATTCCGTCACATTCATTTTCAATGGAGTTGAAGGGTTCACGAGCCCTATGCGCATTAATGAGCATTTGTCGACATTAAAGCTCATCTGCCACGTTGTGCTCCATTTAATGAGGTGGTCAATGTCTTGTTGGAGCTCGGCTCTTTTCTTGGCAGGATGACATACCGGGTAGTTTTGTATCATCCGCAAATTTACTGATTTAACTACGGATGTCAAGGTCCAGATCATTGATGTAAATTGAGAACAAAAGTGGGCTAAGCATGCTACCTTGTGGAACCCCTGACGATACATGCGTCCAGTCGCTCGAGTGTCCTTCAAGCTTCACGTGCTGCAGCCGACCCCTAAGCCATGCCCCAATCCATCGTAAGCAGTCTCCCCGGACGCCATGGGCTTCCAATTTTTTCCATTAGCCGTTGATGGGAGCCTTTATCAAAAGCCTTTTGGACGTATAGATACACAAGGTCTACACCCTTCTCTTCATCTTTAAAATCCGTAACTTTTGAGAAAAAGTCCAGAAGGTTTGTTAAGCAGCTTCTTACATTTCGGAAGTCACACTGACAGTCAGATATGAGCTGATGCACCCTCAGGTGGTCAGTGATGCGCTTTTTCAGGAGGCATTTGATAGTTTTGCTGACGACCGATGTACGACTGATTGGTCGATAGCTGCTGGGGCTTTTCTTGTTCCCCATCTTGTGTATCGGTATAACGTTAGCTAGTCTCCAATCCTGCGGAACTTCTCCCGTTCTCAGAGACCAATTATATATTTCGAGCAGTGGCTTCACGATGACTGGAGCCATTTCTCGTAGTACACAGAGAGTAAGAATATCACGGCCAGTGGATCTGTACACATTTAGGTGGGTCAGTTCTTGAAGGATCTCGATCTCAGTAGAAACACATGTGTTTATGGGAGCAACTTGCATCGGTGCTGGTTGAGGAATATTCGTACCATTTTCAATAGCAAATACAGAGGTGAAATAGTCGTTCAGGATAGTGGCTTCGTCTCTTAGGTCATTGGTGATTGCACCGTCAGGTCTTTTGAGTGGACCTATGGTTTCTTTTTTGTTTTTATTTCATCTACGTATTTATAGAATGCCTTTGGGTTGCGTTTTGCTACCTATAGCGGCTATGGAAACTTCTTTTTACCTTTTTGTGGTCATGACTATTTTCTTTACATCCCGACATGCCCTCATGTGACAGGACCTGTTCTCTTCCGTTGGATTACGCTTCCAAGCTTTGTAAAGCACCTGTTGCCTTGCAATGCAGTAGATATATTGTCCTGTCGGAATGCTCAACTTGCACAGAAAAGCTAACAATAACATATTAACAATAAAATACTAGATAGCTACTTACGATGCTTTTGTACTTCATCTGCCACACCACATTATCACGGATTACATGCAGCAGTGGGAACTGTGCAAATATCTCAGGGTTGAGAGAGACAAGTCCAACGGGTTCATTTGTGGAGAGGGACTCCACAAGAGCTTCCCGAGGCTGCTGGACAGATCTGCACAAGCAATGTGTGTGTTTCAGACTAGAATTTTAAATTCTGATTAAAATGAGTTTAGTTTTCCTCGTCAGTATAACTATGGCCTAATTTAAGAAAAAAAAAACAAGGTTTGCTGATACATACGTCATGAGAAGTTGAGAATTAGTTAGCTAATATAGGTAGTAGAATTAGTTAGCTAATACCTTGAGGTAGCAGGTAGCTACCTTGTTCGAAATGCTGGAAATTGCACAAGTGGCCCCTTAGGATCAACTGTTCCTTGCAGCTCTGGTGTCTGTGGTGATAAGCTGAGACATCTGTTCTGTACAGTGGGTAACACCTGCAAAAGAATTTTCATGAATTAGCTAACAGGTAAAAGAGAGAGACAAATATTCCTAACTGATGGTGTCGCTACCTATACTATCAGTACTGGTAGCTAGGTACTCAATGTATCAGGAATTTTTGTACTAGTTAGAACATGTAGCCTACGTGTGTATTGGTATTGACCAAAAAAGTCAAAATTACCACTAAGGCCTACCACTGATATATTTAGCAAAATAATGAAACTCAGAACTATGAGGATATGGTGACTTTTATTACTCAAAGCCCTAAGAGCACTAGCTGAAATTATTCAACAAGTTGAGTGTAGCTATTCATTTTTATCCATCACAGTAGGTAGGTACGTACCTATGATAGCTAGTAGTTATAAAATTTCGCCTCTGCAGCCCCTAAAGTCCAGGCTGCTCCAGAGCAGGATAGCCAGACAAAAGAAGCAACCACTGCCCCATGCACTGGCACCAGCAAGAGAATGCACAGGTAGCCTACGCACAACAAATGAGCTGGAGAAGTGCACCATTGGCCATCAGGAAGCCACCAATAAACAACACATGTATGGTTCTCCAGAAACAGCAAAAACAGCAAGAGCATGTGACACAGGTTAAGCACCACCATGGCAGAGAGGTAAGCATTAGTAACTCTCCAGCACAGCGACATCATCCCAGCACCAACATCACCATTATGAGCAAAACCATTAACATTCATGCAACATGAGGCAGCAGGTAACCACCACCATGGCTGAGAGGCTAGCATTATTAGCAATTCTCTTGCAGAGTGGTACCACTGCCACACAAATCCCCACAACAGCTACATACAGTACGCCGGGGTAACTCGGGACACACAGAGTACAGGTAACTCAGGACAGCTGTCCCACTTCACATTGCATTGACCAGGCTGATTTGGGATACTTTTTTTAAACTTTGAAAAGGCGTAAATACTATGCATCACAGAATAGATTGAATGTTCCAATGAACACTTTTGCAGTGGCTTGCTCCGCAGAGTACCTCTGTCGGTAGCACTGATATACCAACAGCAAAGCGGGAGCGGCGCAGGGAGGGTTTTTGGAGATCCTTCATGGAGAGTGCTGGCCCTCTGGGATGTAGTGCAATGTTTATCGAAGGCCT
>LQNS02000137.1:3701735-3712486 GCA_001587735.2 Parhyale hawaiensis
CATGATTAGCCTCCGGAGGAAATCACGCTGCGATCAATTCTCACCACTGATCACGGTTGATTGCTATCAGAATCACGTCAAAATGCGGTCACAAAAACGCACGAATCATGCGCGATCAGTAGGAATTATCCCCGCGGTGGTCACAAAAAGACGCCTCATATTGCATTCGCTGTTTACAAACAAATTGGCATCACTTCCCATGATCCTGAACATCATCAAGAGAAAAGGAAATGAAATAGTTCTAAATTATAGTGCATAGAATTAGAGCAGTGGTTCTCAAACTTTTTTGGACTAGCGCCCCCTTGGCGGCCAGGTGTGATGCGAACGCCCCCCGCCCAAGTCGCTAATTGCAGTAAACATTCGAACACGCACTTTTTACTATGATTTGAACTGGAATGAAGGTTAAAGAGAAGTGTAAATGTCATGAAAAGAAAACATAGATCAGTAACCAATTTTATCATTTATTTGTCAGCAATATGCAAGAATATTTGAAGATCTCGCCACAAAACATGGTAACATATTTCACTGATCATAGTTCTCTGTCAATGAGATAGATAGGCTTGTTGCAGCCCGTGCAGGGATATTGGCTTCTCAGCACAACTGTCTTGCTTATGAGGCGTTGCAGATCCTCTGTTCATTAATTTTGGGCTCGTTTCTTTCCTTGCAAAGAAGCAAGGCGAATGCACTAATGCCCAACGATTTTTGCTTGTTCCACAATGCTGCATGGCATTCAGGCATTTTTTGTTCTAACCAACTACTTTCTGTATTTTGGCTTCAAATCAATAGCATTTTGTACTGGAGCGGCTTCATTATCGGACACTTCAGCCTGGAGGTCCTGGATCCTAAAGTCTAAATTTGAGTTAATTGTTCTCCTATATTCTGTCGCCGTTGAAGGATCCGTAGCACGTTCGTCGCTGTAATAGTATGGCACCCAAAATTATTAACTGGGCTTGCAGCAGCATAGCAGTTGGTATTGGATAATGGTTTACAAGGGCTGCGAGCAATACTCTCGCCTTCAGCCTAATTATGAATGATTTATATCTCTGCTTTTCTGTCGAAAAGTACCTAGTTTAAGGCAAACTCAAGAGGGTTCTATTGGTCTCAAAGTGCCCTGAGCTAGTACGATACTGCTGACAAGAAATAAGCCGCAAAGCATCTCCAACCCTATATGATACGGCCGTTCGCTCAGCCACGCCGCACTAGGTAAAGAGATGAAAAAACGAACAGAGACGGAGATAGAAAGAGAAACGCCTGTAGAGTAGGTCTTTTCCGTGGCCCCCAATGCGGGGCAGGCAAAAGTCCCATGGGATGTTATAGGTCAGCACCATTCGGCGTTCAGCGGTCCACTTCACGGAACTGATAGGAAAGAATTGAGGACTACCTAACTTTACCAACTTACCTTGTCACCAGGAGCTGCAGCCAGCGGCAACATCATTTCTGGAAAAGGCACTCAGGACAGCTCTTAGGTCAGCGAGGCAATCTTGCAGCAGCCTAAAGTTATACGTGATGATATGGCGCGTATCGATGATAATGCTATAGATCGTAGGCCTACTATGTATTCGACCACAAATTTGAGCAGCGTTGGGAGGATGACACATTGTCAAAGTGGAAATAGCGGCATTCAACTTTTTTTCAAATATCAAGCAAGCGAGTGCAATTTATCTGCTAAAGCAGCATCAGAATCAATAATAAGATATGCGAGGATCCACCTCTGGCCGTCATACCATCATTATACACAGCGCAGGGAACCCTAAGAATTATTACTCATATAACATCGATTGACGTTGACCAAACGCTGACCAATTCGCAACAAAAGGAAAACCTTTAGTCAGCAATACGATAACGCCAGAGAGCATGCAAGTTTGAGGACCACAGAATATGTGTCTCACCCACCGTTTAGTCCCGATCTGGCGCCGCCAGACTTCCACTTTTTTGGATCTCGGAAGGACGCATGACTTGGGGTGCATTTTCCCGACAACGCCGTAATTGCAGCCGTGAAAAAAAAATGACCTTGGCTGGCGCTGACTTTTACGACCGAAGCACCAAAGCTCTCTTTCATCGCTGGCAAAAGTGCATTGAGAATGGTGGTGATACATAGAAAAATTTATTCTGAAGCAGAAATGTTCGCTTGTTTTAATGGTGCCACTTTCACCTTTGTAGCTCTTCAACTTTTTCAATTTAACATATGACGCATTACTTTAGGAACGACCTTGTAATACATTCATCATATTTGATGGCATCTGCTGGGTTCACTCTTCTTTAATGAAAAAGTTACTCTAAGTAGTAAATTTTAAATCCGCTCTCTGTTACATATTAACTCATTTCTCATGGGCTAGTAAACGTAGGATATCAGCTGGGCATTTCAGCAGGTCTTCAGACATCTAATACTGTCACGAAAGCCAATAGCTTTGAAACGGTTCGAAACTTTGATTCAACTAGCACTCTACATCCCTGGGCGAGTTCGATGTAATGTTTTTCTCGCAGTACAGGTTACGCAATTGTTATGCACGCGTAGTAATTGTTTGAATTGTAGAATAAAGCTTGTTCGTCTGGTACATGAATTATTGCACATACAGAAAGGTTTACAAGCGGCATTCATAAGTCTCAGCAAAGCTGATACCACTGCAAATAAGTTGTTTGTAGACTAATCCGCTGGCTAATCTGCTCTTTTAACTTAGCAAGTCATTTTCAACTGTTGTTGAGAAGCATCAAATTAACGTGCCTACGCATTCTACAACATTAACTACTCGGCTAAAAAGCAGTGCCACACTTTTATTCAATATATTGCAGCAGATTCATCTTCAATATCATGCAAATGTAATGATGCATTTCTTTACTTCAGTGCATGTGAGACCCAATTGTAATCTGGAGCCTTCTCTAGCTCCTCTTTTGCCTCAACGCCCCCCTACCGCCCCTCTTAGCCTCACCGCCCCCTTACCGCCCCTTTAGATCTCACCGCCCCCTCAGAACTTGCCAACGCCCCCAGGGGGGCGCTAACGCCCACTTTGGGAACCACTGAATTAGAGCAACTGACTAGAATGGAAACATTTCTTAACTTAACAGTTTTACACATGATGCGCGAAAAAATATATATTTGGTAACCACAAGGTCATAGTTAATTTCGAGAAAACCTTTGGCGTGACAACGTGATACGCTTGTTCTTTTTTTTTTTTAAATGATGCTAGGTTCGGCACATTTATTCACTGCGTTTTTGTTCCACGTTATAGCTTTTCACATTTTTTCGTTCAGGTAAGCCTGAGCAGTCTGTCCGCTAGAGAATGTTCAAATCGTATTTAGAATTATACTGCATGATTTTCATAACTGGCAGCCGAAACTATATCAGTTGAAGAACCAGAGTGCAATTATGCCCGTCGACAAAAAAAAGTACCGAGCTGGGGTCGCTAGGGAAGACGCCCGGCAGTGTTGCTCCACAATGCTGTGACCGCTGCCACAGCCAGCCAAATGCTGGGCGCGAAGGCGGTGGAGTCGCTCCGCGGTTTCACTGGAATCGGCAAGAAGAATAGGTAAGCGTTAAACTTAAAGCGTAGTGTTTAAATGTGGTTGTTGCCTTTATATCTACGCTGTGCATTTTGTAAAGATTTGTTTCAGTTGCTACTTCTACTGGGCATTTTGAAAGTAAATAAGGACAGCACACATGGGGTTTAAAAAAAAAGAATGCTTGCAAGTGAAACACTGGCTAAGAAGTTAAAGATTTTCGCTGACTATTGACGTAGCCTCTTTAACAAACTCAGTATCGTGGCTCCATGCACTCATGAAAGGTGATGTGGACAAGCTCGTCTAGAATACTTACGCGCCAAAATTCAGGTTAGGTTATCGCCCAGTGCCCACATGCGACTTTCATCGTGCAATAAATAGGCAGAGAGCCAACTCACTTCATCAGACTATGTTGCAGTGACCGTGACTACGAATTCATGCATTAGGACATTGCGCTAATATTCTAAAATACCAGTCTTTGCGAAGTTAAACTCGCTCAGTATTACGAAGTGCGGTTGAAACTATAATGAAGGCCTCTCCACACGACAGTGTGTGTCCCGGGACACGTCCGATTTTGTTCTCTTTTTTTTTTTTCTCTAGCAGCTAGAGAGCAGGACATGCCCTGCTTGTCAGCGAATTCAGCACAGACGGGTCGAGAGGGGACGTGCCCCCTCGTGATCTTACCGGGGCGCGTTTTTAATAACAAAACAAGGGCGCGTTGACGTCCAAGTATTTCGATCGCCTGTACTCTCCTGTCGGGTGCTGCCCCACTATGTGTGTAAGTAAACGCGGACACGGTCACTGTCCCACGGCCGTGTCCCTGGGGCATGCCCTGGGACACGCCCCGTCGTGTGGAGAGGCCATAAGCCACCGAGGCTTCATAAAGTTTAAAGTTTGCAGCGGTATCTGAGATTTTCAACCTCATCTTTTCACAATTTGTTCATGTGCAAGCTGAAGCAGTGCTCGGGATAACCTAATCAGAATAGTCGAGTTCGTCATCTGCCGCTAGCACGACGAAGGTGGTATGTGGGAATCAGGCTTTAGGGTGCATTTGGTCAGGTTAGGTTGAGGAGCGCCGTAGAAAGAGGGGGAGCAGGAGGGGCTATTGCTCCCCACCCTGCCCTGTCGATGGGAGGAGGGAGGATATAGGGGTAGCGTACGCCCTTTCCTATAGGACACCATGCATTTAAACTGCAAATTTTAAGTATGTTTAGTACATACAGTGACGCTAAATAAAAACTGGCAGTGGCAAAATTTCAGAAGGCTCTAAAATACACTCAATTTTAGAACACTGCCCTTACTAACTCTACATCCAACGAGTAATCAAAGTTACCTTTACTAGAATGCCAAAATAGCAAGCAAAGTACTGGGATTTATTACCAGGAATTTTGAGTATACCTAAGTTTAAGCATATAATCGTTCCTTTGTAGAAAGCGGTAGTGCGCCCGCGTTTAGAATAAACTGTTTTACTCTGGTCGCTATATCAATGCAAAGATATCGATAGCATGGTGAGAATCCAACGCAGAACAACAAAACTGATACCGTACGTCAGCTGCGAAACATGCTATACGAGCGTCGCCTACAAGAAGTGAAAGTCCTCTCTCTCTCGAACAAAGACGATTCAGGGAAAACTAAGAAAAACATTCAAACAAGTACTTCAATGGCTCCAATGACGTGCCAACAACGAGACTTGGTGACAGAGACTTCGATGATCGCCTCCGAAACAACGGTCAAGAACTCAAACTTAAAGAACTACTCTAAGCTTGCACTCTCCAAAATTTCATACTGAACATTTAGGATGGACTCCCCTCCAAAATTGTCGGTGCTGAGAAAATTACCGCGTTTAAAAACCAGCTTGTTAAACAATGGGAGCAACACCCTCCACAGCTATGAACTTTTCCTCCAGGAGCCACAAACTTTTCACTGCCAAAGCTTCAGAGGCTGCCCTAAACCATTATCTACCGTGCCCAGTTTAACAAACTTATTTCAATCCCCGATAGTCCGCTGCAGCTATTCGCGCTTGCACGGTCACCTCCTATGCTTGGCACAGTTTTTTCTTCTCCTTTCTCTTGATCCTCGGATATCTACATTATTTGACATGACGGCATTAGCTCATAGAGTGCCGGAGTGTTAATTTCCGCCGCTTTTTGGGGACGGGCCTGTAGATCCGTCTACTGCCAGTTATCTCATCTAATTATTGTAAGTACAGCATTATGAAGTATTAATTAAATTAGTCATATGTTTTCGTCACTAAAAATCCGACATAATCAAATAAGAAGGCAAAATGGAAGTTTACGTATTGTAATTATATTATTTCAATGAGTTTTTAGTCAATTTCGTGTACAAACAATGTATTGTTGGCAATATGTAGAATCATAAACCTTTTGTGATTTCTGATTTGACAGCACGCAATCTCTTTTGAGCATCTGTGGTTAGCTTCCTGCAGAACTCTGGTGAAAGGGTGCGCCGGGTTTCTTTCATTTTGGTCCACAATAATTTATCGAAATTCTGTTTTTTTTTTTTAATTCAGCACGAGAGCGTTGGTGCGTAAACGCAGCTTCTCACGGTGGTCAAAAGAACGAGTTGCTTCAGCTAATCGCTTGAGCGTTTCGTTAATACCTCATAAACACAAGTGTGTATTTACCAAAACGTTACTAAAATGTTAGCTGTCGAGTCAGATTTCCCTACAACTGTCAGTAGTAAAATAGGATCTCTCTTTACTTTTAGAGTGAATTGGAAATGAAGGAATTAAGCTTAGCGCTTTTGTGCAGCTTCGATGGACACAGCAACGCTTTCTGACGCAGCGCTGAGGAAACCCGTTCATTTGACTATCGTATGAACCCGCCTGATGGACAAATGACCCTCAGTGCTGTATGGCAATTTCTGTGTAAAGAGAGGTGCTGTGCTGTGTGATAGATAATGCCACCCTGGTGCTAGGTGCTGGTACGACCGAGAGGGAAGCCCTTACCTGCAGCGTGAGTGGAGGCGCCAGCCACGATCTCTTCGATCTCTGCTGCAGCGGAGAACATAGAGAAAAGTTTGAAGTATTAAAGGTGAGTTAGATACAGTTCATACTACATAGCAGAGTGGCACATCGAGAACGGATATAGCTACGCTAGTACCGTCATGGTCATTGTTAATAAGTACAGCAGAGACGTAGTTAACGTTATATACAGTAAAGACAAGGTAAATGTTAAATACAGTAAAGAAGAGACAATGTTTAGCCAAAGCAATCCTAAATACCTGACACCGAGCTTATCTACTCTACAAATTATTTGTTATTTTACAGGATTTTAAGCGATATTTCCAGAGAGAACTGCAATGCGAAACAGAAATAAAAATAATAATTAGTCCCGTCCATATACTCGTGCATTATCCAAGTACCATAGCGAACGCATGTTATCGCAGCAACTAGGGATGTGTCGCAATCACGCCAAATCCGGCCTACCGTAACCCGAAAAGGTTGTGAGAACGCCCTCTAGCGACGAACAGTGTAAGCTCAAGGACAGTGAAATTCTGTTTTATGAGAAATTTTGTGAGTGGAAGTTTCAATTAACTGATCTCATTTACTTATTCTGGTGTAAGGAGCTTATTTGTTGCGGATTTGAATGAATTTAGTGCTCCTTTTGTTTAAAATGGACGTTTGTGCTCGGTGACCTGCATCACCGTAACCCGTGTCGCAGTCGCTATTTGAGCTATGATTGCGACACGGGTTGTGACTGACTGGCTCACCGGTGTTATGCGGTGCAGCACCGGTAACCCAAAAAATGCTGATTGCGACACACCCTAGTTGGGCGCAAATTTTCCGTCTATCACGGTGCCGTAAGAAAGAAGAAGATATTATGTTATTCAAAGGAGGCGCCGTGTATCGTGGTCTTACCATCGTCGTGTTGCGAAGATTCAATCCGTACACTGAGCAGAGCTCTTACGATACCGAATAATTACTTACTATGAAAGCTAACTTGCTGAAGCAGAACAGATAGAGAGAAAAATTTACTGAAACAACGTCCTGTAGAAGGGTTAGTTCAGTAGAAAAGAAGGATACCGTTCGACACCAAGCATGCAGCCCCTTGCTTTCTAGGTACTCGTATTACATAGATAATTATGCATGTGAGACTTACCTTTGTGCGTTGTCTTGAGCTTCTTCTGATTATAGAACATAAAATTATTGTATGATATGCAAGCAGCCTCAGCTGTATACCAGTCACTAGGTGTCAATGCAGACTCTCTCTACTGCTTGTAGTCATTCGTGTAGCTGGTGCTGACCGTCTATGCGTACCTCGGCGTGCAGTGTATATATGCTGTGTAGATCACGTGACATGCCGGGGCCGCACTAAATAATAATAATTAATTTATTTCTCCAACCGCGTGGAGGTACAACCAAAACGGTCGCACGCTGAACTTACGAGCAGATGGCCATCTCCCGCGTTGTCCCGTCGATACACAGTGTAAGTCAGTCTAGCGAAAATGCCACTGGAAAAGATTGAGTTCAACGACGTTTCAACTGATCTTCCATTCGTAAGTTGAGCGACCGATTGTATAGTGTGCCTGACGGTTAGAACCTTTTTCTAAATACCCAACTTTTTGGATCCAAGCAATCTCGACCCGACGTTTCTTACCCGACTTAATCCGAAATTTGGGAGGGTGTACCCAACACGTCAATTTTGGACTCTTGGTGACCTAACCTAACTGATCTCACCTACGTGGTGTCTGACGTCGTTAGCTTGATGGTACCGCGTAGCCGCAGACTGGTACCCTACAGCGACAGTTTGGTCTAGAGTACTCCACATCCACCGTGCAGCACGTACCTGGTCCCAAGTACACGGTGTCCGATACCTTCAGGTTGGTCTTGGGTATGGTGAGCTCACAGACGAAGCTGAGGTTGCCGTACGGCGCCAGCTCTAAGGGCGTCAACTCGACGTGCAGGGACGTGTTGTACAGATGGTCCTCCAGCACCGTCTGCCGGTCTGTCATCATGCGCTCTCTGTCACAGATGGCAATGTGGTTATTAGATCCATGTCCGTGCTAAATGGCCGTCGCCATCAAACAGCATTACGGCCGATGTCAGCGTCAACATGCAGCCCGATGCCGTAGCGTGCAGGGGTCACGTAACCCAGAAACTTCGTGTGTATCACTATGCAAACTTTTTATGGTCAAACTCAAATATTTTCTTTTTTATTGTCTAACTGCTGTTAGATATGAGGTGGCGAAAGTGATGCAAACATAGCTATAAGTACACCTAATTATTTGTACACGGAAAGTACAAAGCTTATAGCCTAATAACTTAATATGTATGGATTAAATGTTATTTACTACCGCAAAAAATACAACTAAGAATACCGTAGTTCTTTAGTTAGAAATGGGAATATTATATATCTTTTTAAATGTTGCGACTGAACAACAATTTTGCAAATTTTAATATCCCCATCGAAAAATCTGGCATTTATTCAGTGTATGTAGGGCGCGGCATCTGACGCTATCGATAAGTGACTATTTTTTTTTCTAGGCGATGGACTTCTCTAACTTGCAATGAAGCTCTTGTTAACGTGGCTCGTATCTTCAAGTGGACGTTTCCCAGGATTTTAAGCTATCCCAGAATTTAGCATTAGATATATTCTTGCGACTCCAGTCAGTGAAGGTTTATTCGGTTGTACCGCTGCTGTGTACAGGAGCATAGATAGCGTACGCGCTCTGTGTAGGTACAACACAACCGAGAGCCCTCACCTCTCTCCGCCCACCTCCACGTAGAGCTCAACGGAAGGCTTGGGATAGGAGGGCGCCGCCAGACAGTCAACGGTAACGTTGCCATCTGAGTCTTCCTCAACTGACAGTTGGACTTCGCTCGGTAAAACTGCGACACAACACATGATATAAATTAATAATAATCTTTTAAGTAATAATTGTAGGTAATAAACATAGCTAGCATAATGCAACTATTCAAATGGATAACAAACAGAACATTGATCAACTGAAGTGCATGGGAATAGTTCTGAGAATGATCTGCACCGACTGTCCAACGCTCTCAATAATAGTCAATATGCACTCGTAGATGACGTATTCGCAACGTTCCTCATCGTTTGTGCCTGGAAATAATTGCCAATAGAAGAAAATGCCTGCTAAAATCAGCGTAGGAGTGGTAACTCGTAAGAAACACTGCAGTTACACGGCTTGCGAACACACATTTTACAAATAGGTATCATTTTGTTCTTGCGTCACTGGTCAGTCAGAGAGAGAGAGAGAGAGAGAGCAAGTTGGGTTGTTCGGATAACGAAATTATGAAAAGAATCAACTCCTCAGATACCTCGGCTACAGCTATGCTGCTGCTGCTACAGGAGCTGGGGCTACATCTCATTCTGTAGGTATGGTGCAGACTATTGCTCACCATAAATTATTAGGTTTATTTCAAGCGTCTTCTCATCGAAGTGACTGGAGACTTGACAGAAGAAGTAGCCAGCATCTCGTATGGTGGGGGACAGGAGCCTCAGAGCCCGGTAGCGGTGGTTGGGGTCGTCTGAGTGCCGGTACTCACTGTCTATGGTTAGTTCCGTCGCTTGCGACACCTGCAGGTGTAAATACTCTGTTAACACAAGAAGACCTTCGCTGCACACAAACTTGGTTATCTTCGAAACTTTTAAAGACTCAGGCCTGCTCCATGCAATGGAGCTTTCAGCCAGCCTAACGTAATTGCAGTTCTTTCTAACCCTCTCAACACGATTTACAGTTGCGAAGCCGAAGCTCGTACCTGGAGTTGCGGTCAAGTGAAGTCTCAAGAGGCTTAATTTCGGCCCTCAGTTGTACGTGCCCTTACCTTGCTGTTATTTATCCTAGTTAATATTATTCTGCAGATACCCTAACATATTCTTTCATGCTCCGCAGCTTCTTCACCATTTTGATTGCCAATTTCTACCTGATGGTGTATGCCCAGTCTGAGGGGGTGTTTTTACTGGAAACTAAGGGTTTTAGTTCGTACAGTTTCGCGGCGTCGTGCTTGTGAACGAAGTGTAGCACCTTGCAACTGTGTGCGCTATTAACTTATTTTATAAACGAACTCTGGCAGCTTTTTATTAGGCTACGGGCAGATGCCAAACTCGTCTGTTTGGTCGACGTTTTCAGGGGCGGCGGAACGTCAAAAATATTGGGGGGGCCCACCCGCTCAGCGCGGTTGGGCAGCTCCTCCCCCCCCCCTCCTAGCCAACTCATCCAGATGTGTGTTTATATTGTGGTTTACATCGCATCAGTACCTATTTTCAACAGCC
>LQNS02000137.1:3726134-3741232 GCA_001587735.2 Parhyale hawaiensis
ATTAATTCGAGTTTTTAACCGGAAGTGTTACATGCTGACCATCAAAATAGATGTAATAGCACCGTCTGCTGTGTTATTATCGGAGGGAATTCACGACCCAATTATGGATCGGTTGAGCGATGTTTAACTCTACACTCTAGCGCCGGCTTGCATCCCGCAACCTAAGGCTCAGAGCACTTCGCGAATGATGTGTGCTGTTTTAGGCAGAGCGCTCATTTGCTTTAAATAGTCAATATAGCATTCAATTGCTATGCTGAATAGTGCCATTAATCTATGCCTTTACATACTTTATATGTCACAGTTTGTTAGCTCACCAGTTGAGCACAGTAAAAACTGAGGAAACCAGTACTATCGAAGCCTTATTACCTCGGCCAAGGAGGTTATGTTTTCGTGTTTGTCTGTCTATCTGTCTGTCTGTCACCAAGATAACTCAAAAAGTTCTGAAGCGATTTGGACGAAATTTACAGGGATTATTAGGTATGTTGGGAGGAAAAGATGATTAACTTTTGGTGAAGATCCATCCATCCGTTTGTTTGTTTGTTTGTCTGCTTCATTTTTCTCAATGCCATTACTCAAAAAGCTATGGATGGATTTTTATGAAATTAACATGAGTTGTTAGGTACATAACAAAAAGTAACTGAGGAAATTTTGATAATGATCCGTTTGTTCATTCGTTCGTTTGTCCCTATTTTTTATTTTATAACAAAAAATAATGGATCTTTATGAAATTCATAGGGCTTGTTAGTAATATTAAAAGACATAGATGATTAAATTTTGGTGCAGATCGGTTTGTACGTTTGCATGTTTGACTCTTGTTTGTCATAACGTTTGTTAGCAGTATAACTCAAAAAGGTTTGAACGGATCTTCAAGAAAATTGCACAAGCTGTTATTTTTACTGTCAAAAGACACAAATGATTAAATTTTGGAGTTTATACAAAGAAAAAAATTATGGTTTCTGAGCCAATTTGAATTTTTTGCTACCGTTACTTCGTTTGGCGGAGGTATGCGCTCTCAGAGTGCTCTAGTTATTTATTACGAACTCTACCTATTGTAACTGCAAGTTATTGATAGACTACAAGAGCTGCAGGTATTCGTACAAATACGAGAAATTTAGAAGCAAGGTGAAAAGCATTCAAAGCAGAACGCACAGCAAAATCAGATATAAAGTAATACGAAATGTATTTAAAAATGTATTTAAAAAATTTTAAATACATTGTATTTAAATACTTGAAAATGTATTTAAATACAGTATTTAATTACACGTTTTTTTTAAGTATTTGTAAATACTAGGGATCTGCCCTAGTGCGTATTTAAATAAAATTGTATTTAACTACTGTCCATCACTGGATAGATCCGATGCTGATGGTATTGTAAAAACAGTGAAAGGCTTGTTGAATAAATTTAATTTCAACATGGAGAACCTGACAGTAATTGGCCCGAATAACGCTAGTACAATGGTAGGAGTTTACAGAAACTCAAAACAGATATTCCTTCCGTAAAGTTAATCAGATGTGTTTGCCACTCCCTGCTGCTTACAATATCTTATACTTCGTCGTAAACTTCACCCAAAAAACTAAACATTTTGATTTCCGAAAAACGCCCAGTATTTGACTTGGACCGATTTTGGACCGATTTTGATGATTTTGGTCTCAAAAAATGTGTAATTTTTGCTTTACCGGCGCGACCCATTACTTTAACCCTAGGCACCCTTACAACCCTGTCAGGGTTGTAGGGGCGCCGAGGTTAAAGTACTGGGTCTTACCGGTAGAGCTGAAAATTATAAATTTTAAGAGACCAAAATAATCAAAATAGGTCCAGTAGTCTATGAGAAAAACGCAGGACAGCTCGGTAATTATATAAAAGTGCCCAGGGAAAAAGTTTTTTTTGCCCTGACATGGTTATGGTTGAACTTCTGGGAAAACAAGTGGTTTTTGCCACTCGACAGGGCTAAGATACTGTGTTTAAAATAAATTTTGCTGATTCGTCCAATAATAATAAAATTGGCGAGTCAGACAAGCGTTTCGCAACCTAATTTGAGCAAAGATCTCCAGCAAGAAAGATAAATCATTTATTGTCTCATATGGATGCAGTGCCCATCATATCAGGGCGCTGCATCTGAGGTATTCATTTTTTAAAAATAACATCCTTAAAACTAATACATGGGACAAGATTTACTGTTGACTTGGGGATCTGCCCTATAGTAGCTAGCCAGTGTTAACTAGTTAGAAACTCGAGAAACTTTTTCTTTCTCACTTTTTTCTCAAAAACTACTGGGCCGATTTTGATGATTTTGGGAAGAAGTTGGGAACGTGCGAAAACAGAATGCCGCGACACATTCGAAATACCTCCGGTAGGTAATGTGACTGCGAAATTTAGAAGCTTATTGGTCGCATACTTTCTGAAAGTGCCAGACAAACCAGCTGTAAGCGGCTACGTGCAATGAGGGGATAACTCGCTTCTGGCCATCCCGCTGGTCACGGACTGCATCACTTCTGCACAAGATGGGCGGCATGCATAACGTCACCTGGACTTCGTCCGAAAAATCACAGAGGTATCAAGAAAATTATACAAGGATCTGCGAAAACTCTACAGTGAGGTCTCATGTCTGCGATGGTTTTGACGTGGCTAAGCAAGAGGTGCCGCATTAATAACGCATGACTTTGAAATCTTAGTCAGAATATTATACACATCTTACACTTCCGTTGCTCTATGTATTAAGCAGCAGTGTAAGTTAGCTTTAGGGCTACTTTAGTTTTTTCAACAATTGTAATGAGAGTGATGCGTTTTGGTAGTATCAGGGAGCCTGGGAAATTCTCTATGGTTGCAACGTAACTGTACGTAGCAGTTCGTCTCTCATGAGACTTAAGTCTTACATGATGGTTGTGCAATGTATTAGGCTTCTTGAATTGTGTGGTAAACAGGTGGTCCATTCGGCAACAGAGCGGTCATGAGAGCAGTGTATAGGATCGTCAAGTTACATTAATATAAAATGGTGGTGTGCCGACAAGACGGAAATCCTTAGCTATTACGACGGAATACAATACGAGATAGAATTGTATGGCTAGAAGACGAAGTGCTCTTATAACCGTTGCATAAGCTAAAGTGAAGTTGCTTCATTTAAAATATGGAAACTAAATGCGATAGGTAGGCATTTGAGGACCAGCAGAAATAGAAAATGTCGAAGGTCTACACTTGTGGCTAAGCCGTTAGTGTCTACCTCCACTAAGCGCCATGTGTGAGTTGTGCTCACGCTGAAGAGCAATTTTAGAGTGACTACTCACTTTTGCTAGAAGTGAATTCTATGCTGAAATTTTTACCCAAGTTGAGGCTGGTACAGAACGCGGTACACACGCTAGTCAAAAGAACGCGTTTCCTCGGCTTATTGTCCCAACGTTTGGTTGAGCTCTCATAAACACAGCCCAAAGTTAAACAAAAGAGGTGTTAAAATGTCAGCCCTCAGTTCAGTTTACTCAGCAAGTGCGTTAGGTAATTTCGAACATCTCTGCAAATTTAAAGGAATTATAGCTCAAAATTTTTGTAGGTGTGTGCTATGAAATAGATACATCAACGCATTCTGACGCGGAGATGACGAATTTCGTTCTTTTGACTAGCGTATGCAAGAAGCAAAGAATGCAACGGGAGGACTCATTAGGACTAAAATAAAACTAAGCCGTGACCGCATGTGGCAAATTTACATCACATCGACGACTCGAAGTATTTGAGTGTGGGACCTCAGGCCTTGGTAGGTCGTTTTCTTGAACATATCACCAATTTTTTTCGATTTGTTTCATTCAATCTCCCACTCATGACTGGCCAGCTGCTTGAGCTACAAAATACTGTAAAATGTCGTCAAGTGCAGAAAGTTCGAGCAATTGGCTAACTGTTACTGTGGTTCTCTCGCGTACAGAATTGGCTATAATGGTGCTTATATATATTGGTAAGGAATAAGCATGTTTTGTGAAAAGCACTGTGAACTGACTATGAAGTTTAAATAAGCCTTTAACCAAGAGAAAGAAAGTAAATCAGTTCACCGAAAAGGAACAAATTCGGCGCTATTGCTGTGAAAGATTCCACTAGCATGCACTGCAATTTTCTATAGATAATTGCTAAATTAGTATATATTATCTTAATTTATTTATACACTAGAGATGAATTTTGCAATTTTAAGACTATTTTCTGGCTAAATTAGTTACAATGCCCCTAGGCTGCTCAGTCATAGATTCGTCGATAATGACGTCATCTTTTGGTGCTAATTTCTCGTGAGTCCTCCCGTTACGCTCTTTGCATCCTGAGCGTATTTACTAGTCTTAACTGAATTTGTTGAGTGACAGTCCTAGAGCTTCCGTAACGCCTTCACAGTCAAATATTAATGAAAGCGAACACCATCAATAAATGCCAACTCGAAGGTGCCATATTTAAGGCAAAGATAGCCTGCAGCTCTGCGTGAGAGCGTATACAGAAGGTTATTTTGAGCACCAGGCTCAGGTGAGGTGGGTGTGTGTGTCAGTGTGGAGCGGAAACGTGCTGGCTGCCTCACTGATGAGGTATCTCCACATGCCTGTCTGTCTGGGTGCAACGTCCGTATCTGTGATACCAAAACTCTCTAAGTAGATTGAAAACTTCTGCTGAAGAGCGAAAGCGTACAGCACAAAACAAACAAATCACCAAGCTGCGCAAGGTCGCTTGCCTACAACGCCTGTGCAGTAGGGTGGAGCGAAAAGGGGGGGGGGGTTTGCAACTTTTTTTAAATGTGACTTCCAATAGTGAAATTATGTTGCAGAAGTGCCTCAAAACAATTATGTTAAAATTTCAGAAGTGTAGATGAATATTTTGAGGTGCCCCACAAATATTAAATTTTGTAAAAGTTACAAAATGCAGTTATCTAAGTATCATAATTATAATCTGTGAAGCTACATCCAATACCAAAGTTTTTGTAATAAATGTAATAAAGCATAATACATACTAATAACATGCACAACTCTGCAATATCTATTCAAGCATCTTCAGGTGGTATCATGCTAATAACATTTATTTTAGCAAATTTCATTGATTTTTAACTAACTGTAATAGAGCTTATAGCACGTTCTTTACTTTAGTGTAGTTGCTTATAATTGTGTAATCAACTTTAAAAATGTATAATTGAATGTTTTGACCATCCAGCACCTTGTTTAATTCCAAAATATTAATGAAAATATACACGAAATGCTGAAATTTCAACAGTCTTGGGGCACCTCAAGATGCTAGATTTTGGAAAAGCCTTTCAACATAATCAATCCTATACAAAATGGCAACAAAATCACACTATTGGAAAAAATATTTTGAAAGTATGTTTTTTCGCTCCACCCTACTGTGTAGTTTCACTGTTCTTTGTGTAGTTTAAGTTTCATGGGTCACATTAATGTACATTGCGACGGTCTTTAGTTCTATATTTTCTACCTCTTTAAGACCATATATAGGACGTCGAAAGCCTGAGACAATTTGTGCATTGAGTTTCGAAATTTCCCCTAGTAGCCCACCTAGAGCTAACGTGGGGAATGCACCTGTTGTTTGTTATACCGTGTAATTGCAGGATTAGATTTTTGGTGGGAAAGCTTCCATTTGGGCTAGAACTAAATATGTACTTGCAGTTATATACGAGCATTGAAGCAGAGGCCAGCGGGTCAGCGTCGGATATTATGGTACGATGGCCATCGCACTTGCGATGCAGAATGCAATACCATCGCTCCATCGCCATCGGAACCAAGAATCTCTAGTTTTCATCAGTGATGACCTACGATGAACTAACCATCGGCGATGGCCATCGTAGGGCTTCACAATTGGCGATGGACCATCGCTTTAACACATTTTAAAAATACAAAGCTCTCAAACCACAAACACTGAATAAATGCGGCGTTCCTTATAACCTCGGCCTGTGTGCGATTTTCACAAGAGTAATACTATTCCTACCCGATGAAGGTGCGAAACGTAAGGCCCAGGTTCTTAGGGTTAATTAAAAGCCTGCTTGGGCTAGACATTGTTAGATCTGAGAAATGTATTAAAATAAGCTTTGTAACCCACTCTTTGTTTCAAACTCGTAAGGCTTTTTTCTGTAGTTTTAGCCTTATTTCGTATGCATCGGAAGTACAAGCGATGACGATGCCCATCGTGTGCTATCGCCGATGGATGTTCAGCAATTTCATCGGACCAGTGCTTCCTCATAATACCATCGCAAATGGAGAAAATGGCTATTTCCGATTGTTTGATACAATTCTATCGGGCCATCGCCATCGCCGATGGATTTGTTGTGATATTCCATCATAAAATCGTAGTTCATCCGGTGGCCATCGCGCCAATTCTCTACATTGAAGCGATAGATAACGACCCTTATTAGCTCATACGATTAAATGTTAAATATGTTGAGTAACTCTAAATATTGATGCTCTTCTAGATGGAATTTTGTCTGTCTGTTATTCTCTTTGTCTGTCAACAAGATTACTCAAAACGTAACGTTATGGACAGATCTTTACAAAATTTACAGGGATTGTTAGGCATGTTAACAGCAACAGATCATTAACTTTTGGTGAAAAATCCGTTCATTTGTCTGTTTGTCTGAATCCCTATGTTTTCTTAAGATCATAACTCGAAAAGTAACGGATGGATTTTCATGAATTATTATTATAGTAGGTTGGGTTACTATAGCGCCGCAGGCATCACGCCCGCCTCGCGCCGAAAACACAAGATCGAGATATTCTCGGTTTTTGCACTCCGTCACTGGCCCAGCATAGTGCTGAGAACATGTACTTCCTCATCAATCATAAATCTAAGATCCATTCGGGGTCATAGGCCCCGTCAATTTCACATCTCTGCTACTAGTAGATGGTCGCGCGTTACTCTCCCGTCCATCTCAATAAACCTCCAAATTTACAGTTTTTCGTAGATTTCACATTGCTCCAAGTATCTCTTTATCCTTCTCACATCAAAATTCCCACGAAGGGGCTCGAAAAGTACTTCTACCATCATCGCTTCTATTTTCATGATATTCACATGAGTTGTCAAGTATAATACGAAGAGTAAATGACAAAATTTTTGGTAAGATCTGTTAATTCGTTCGTTTGTTTGTCGCTATATTTGATTTTGTGCCTGTTAGCACAATAACTCAAAAAGTTACGGATTAATTTGATGAAATATACAGGAGTTGTTACTTATGCTAAAAGACATAAATGATTAAATTTTGTGGATGATCGGTTGGTCTGTTTGTGTGTTTGACTTACGTTTCTCATAATGTCTGTTAGCAGCATAACTAAGAAAGTTATGAACGGATCTTCATGAGAATTACAGGAACTGTTAATGCCATCAAAAAGGCACAAATAATTAGATTTTGGTGTTAATGCGAAGAAAATCATGGTTTCGAAATCAATTTGAATTTTTCGGCCCTTGCTTTGCTTGGCGGAGGTATGCGCTCCCAGTGTGCTCTCTAGTATTTTGAAGATATTGGCCCACCCTTAATAATCATTATTATTTTCTTTGTCATTTGTGTGTTTCTAGCTTACAGGAAAGTTTTTGGCTCAATCAGAGCACGAGAAAAGTATAAAATAACCACACTTTATAAGTTACGAAGTTAAACTCTCCGAGGATTATGAGAGCCAGTCGGAACTTCACCAGGTGGCACCAGCTCAAATGCAAAGATTGTGATGCCAATAGAGCGAGTCTGTGGCAACAGAATAGGATTACCTGAGTTGACGCTACGCAAATATCGCCTACGAAAGTCGTACGTAGGCATCCGGCCTTAGACAAGACAATAAAAAATGTTATCTCATTCTCTTCAGTATACCGATATTGGGGTAGTGTTTTAGGTAGGAAGGTAAAAAATACTTACTTTTCTTTCTTCAGCACGCCACGGGCACACGCGTGACCGCCAAATAGTTGCCTCGCTTTGCCTTTTCTCCTTATACCGAGCACGTGGGACACACACGCGCTAATTGGCATTGCTGGACACGGACGCTTTGCAGACTTTTTATTTTACTTTTTTGCCCTCCCTGCGCCTCTGTTTCGTGGCGCCCGGCCCTGCGCCGTTCGTTAAAGACTTAACGGCCAGCAGCAACATGTCGCCCTTTGAGTTGGTTATTACGGTTTTATTTTGCTTTGCTCTCTGGTCGCAAAGCTACAAGTATCCAGCGTTGCCTTTTTCATAATCTTAATTCTTTCTTTTCAACTATATACAAGGGCCGCTGGACCAGGCAAGCTATAGCTACAAAAGCCTACTTTTGGCTTGCAAGCAACTGCAGGGCTTCTGGCCGCAGAACTTTGAAACAGCCGTAATCGTAAGAATGCTACGCCCAGCAATGCTGACTTGTGCCCCGCAGATATCTTGCCTCGTGCGGCAATATTACAGAGGATAGATATGGCAGATATATAGATACAGATAATGAGATAAGCAGATTATGTTTATTCTCATATGGATGCAGTGCCCAACAAATATGGACGCTGCATCCTGAGGTATTCAGCCTTATAAGTAACATTCTTAAAGCCTGCGTTTCGGTCCTCTCAGGAATTGGGCCTGTAGGTCTGATATAGTAGAACCTGCTGCTTGTGAGGTGTGAAGCAATGTTGAATAATATGTTAACATTTCTGCAGTGTAGGTGCCAGATCATTAAACTGTGAGATGGCTTCTGCCCAACACTGATAAGAAAGTTCACATGTCGCGTATCAGCTGTTCTTGATGATACTTCGGATGAGGTTCAGGTGGCGTTATGCACGCAACCCATCTTGCGCAGAGGTGATGCTGTAGTCCGTGACCAGCGGGATGGCTAACAGCGAGTTATCCCAACAGTTGACGTAGCCGCTTACAACAGGTTTATCTGGCACTTTCAGTAAGCATGCGTCCAGTAAGCTTTTAAATTTCACAGTCTCTGTATCGGTGACATTTCGGATGTGACGGGGCATTTTGTTGAATAATCTCGCCCCCGAACCGCGAAACTATTAGAATGCTTTATGGCCACTGCGTCACCACCAGTTTTGATCGGAATTCGCACGTCACAAGTGCGACCAATACGGTCTGAGTGTCTGGCCTGGATTCGTCCATTGACGTTGACAGTAATGCCTTCTAGAATTTTCCAGACATATATGATCGTAAAGCGCTCGAATCTCCTTTGAATGGAGTACATTTGAAGTTGAGAAAGTCTTTCGTGATAGTTTAAATCTTGCATGCCCCGGATTTTGGCAGTAAACGATCACTGTCGTGTATCACATACATTTTGTGGCCGTCGTATTAAGGGCACATCATCGTGAGGTATTACAGTCCTAATATCAGAACGTTGGGATAAAATTAGCAATTGACATGTAGATTTACAAATGCCCTCATGTGAATAAGAATGGATGTACTCACTGTTGATGATGGTCGCCACGAAGAGCAGGACGACGCTATAGAGATGATGTAGGCGCAGTTGATCCATTGTTTTCTTATTCACAAATATGATTTAGCTTATGTAAAAATTGTTATAGAATATAGCTAGGGCACAGATTAAGCTCGCAGTAAATCCCAATGTCGTGCGCTGCTTCGTGGAAAGAAGATACAAAATATAAATAAAGTGAATATGTTTAAAAAGTCTGGACCCTATAGACTCAACATAGCCTTTTTGATGTGGAAATGTTCTTTAGAAGAATCCGTTGAGTGTTGTGGTGTCTTTTCAGATATTTTTCTTGACAATACAGTAAGCTCTATTAGCTGATATGCTATGGCGTATTAAGAAAATGATACAATAGTTTCCCCGAAATTAACCCTCAACTGCAGCCGAAGTGTGATACATGTGTATATACAGAGCGTACCTATGGTGCAATAATTCGAGCTTAGTGATAAATATTGCGAAATGTCTATTCATAGTTCAGCTAAACTAATTAATGAATTAGTTTTATCTGAGAAGAGCGATGGTATTTAGTTGATGGTAGCTACAGCGTCTTTTGTGACCATCCTGCCGGTACTTCCAAGTGATTCGTTTGTTATTATGACCAGTATTTGAAGTAAGTCTGATAGTGATGTGTTACGCCAAAGTGTTGGTATTTTTCACATCTCAGCCAACCCACCTGACTCTAAAAAGCTCAATTCCTTCTTCTGTTTGGATAGAGTAACGGATTCAACGCCATCATTTTTTAAATCCATCTAATTCAAGATTTTGCCATTTTTCACACCTCAGTCAACCCACCTGACTGCCTGAAAATAAAAGTATATATATTATTATTATTATTGTGACTCAACTCCTGTCTCTGTTTGGGTGGACAGATAACGAAATTCATTGTCGTCATTTTTTATGGCCACTTAATTCTAGTTTTTTGGCATTGATCTCTTCCACGTCAACCCACCAAACTCCCAGCAGAAAAGCTATTAACCTTCTTTTTGGCTGGACAGACAAACAAATGCACATATATACTTAAATTCAACGAAAACATTATCACCTCTCTTCGCTTCGCTTGCAGGTGATAACCAAAGGCTGGTGGGACATTTTGTCCTAGCGAAATTTCAAGCTTTAATATATAAAGTCGTGTCAGTTTCTCAGATACTTTAAGATGAACTAAATAAAATATCGTAGGTTCTTCACACATTGATTGTAAAAGTGTTGTTTCGCCCATGTTAAGCCCATTAAGAGAAAAACAAAGTGTAATATATACATAAGCTTAAATGCCAACTCTGAAGCAGAAAACTCGCTCAAAACTGGGTATTTCCCGTAGCTGACCTATTGCCTATTGAAGATAATTTTAAGATTTTTTGCATACTATTTTAATGAATATTGATGACTCTCCAGCAATAACAATTACCTGTCCGAAAAGCGTCAACAACGCTATATCAACAAGGCTTTGAGTTCAAAACAAATTAGAATAAGTAAAAAGCCCATTTGTAGCCGTCTTTTAATTAAATACGTTAAAGCAAACTTAGCATTTTTGGTTTGTTTACAATTCATTTCCTCCGCAGGCTAATCATGCGTGATCAAAGAGTGATTCCAGCCGTTGGACAAGAAAAAAATTAAAATTTGAAATGCAAGGTCGTGATTTTTTCTTATATTTAGGGATAAATTGAAAAATGTTGTAATTATTGTTTGTAGTATTGACTTCCAAAGTTGTTGTTTCCATAGTTTTATGCCTGTGTACGTACAAAATGCTCTAAATACTGCTAGTTCAGTTATGCATTGGCTTCAAAATAAATAAAGGCTCATAAGAAATCCATTCCCTACCATTTCCATTAAAAATCCGATAAAAATATATTTTTCGAAATTTGACTAGACTTCAAGTCCGCTGTAGCCTTCTCACTATTAATTGTTATTGCTATTCACTTAACTTTAATTGTTAATTGCACAAGCTGCGCTAAACAGGGGGTAACGGTGTTGTTCTTGGAAGAGAGGATAGCATATTGACCCAGACAGTGATTAATTCAGCTTGAAGGCAAATTTAAATTTTTTAGCTATGATACACGCGGGGGTTTTAACTATAATGCAGGCACAATGTACACCATGCCGTATCACTGCACCACCACAGTGCTGTGCTCGTCCAGTATCATGTCTCCCCAACAAAGTCAATTCTCCGAAGCGCTATGCACGTAGGATTTTAACTACGTATCCACCAGCAGTCCACAACCACTAGACTCGAGAGATACGTGCGCCCACAGTACCACGACCGTGCCTAAATGCACACTGGCCCCCCACCCTGGCAGGCGTTGCTGCTGAGGTCTACGCCCAGCAGGTCTTGGCACAGGGTGTCTCCCTGCCTCACGATGACTCCACTAACAATAATGTCTTCACCTTTCTTGAGACAGGGAAGGAAATATCACTTAAGTTATGTTAAGCAGCCTCTTTTGAGACGAAAACCTGCAAATTTATATTTCACCACCTTGTTGATAAGGAATAAAAAATATTAACTAGAGGTTAGCGTGGGGGTGCTAATGACGAGGCCGAAAATGGCGCTACGATTCGTTTATGTTAAATGCCGCTCAATTCAAGAAGCTTATCCTCCGATTTGTGCTTAAGAATGTACCTTAGTATTTTAGCAGTGCAACGATGTGATCTAACTCAGTAACTGATTCATAAGCACTGAGCTGAAGGCGCAGGATGCTGTTGACTCACCGTCGTACTGAGGCCACCAGGCCGGGACTACACAAAGAGAGGAAACGTAAATAGGAAAATATTTTATCTCTCAGATTATTGCAGCGAAAGTGCCTCGAGCTTGAGACGCTAGTCCACACAAGGTACACTTAGAGTAGAGTACATATGTCTTCACATCTCAAATAAACGAAAATATCTGAGACGTTACGAGCAAAATCGACACGCTGTATTGCAGAAGACAAATAGTGTCATTGATTGGCATAACAAATTCAACTTACGATAAGCCTTCTAGGCTTGACTTGTACAGAACGTCAGACAAGAGCATTGGTTTTACTACTTTAAACGATTTTAGGACATTAAGCTCGAATCTATTACTCGTGAGAAGACAGAAATATCTATCCTGACTTATAAAATAAAGTTTTCAAACGTAATTGGGCAGCTGCAAAACGATTCAAAATTTTGACACCAAAAATGTCACAGATTAGCTGGCAAAATCAAGCAGAATAGAGTTAACTTGTTCGGACTTTGGATACTGAAAGGAAGATTGCAGTATGTGCGGGATGCCCTGCAAGGGAGAAATGAGCTGGCGAGGCGAATTGTAGAGGACAGACTCGAGCAGAGAGGTGAGTGGAGCCAAAGGGTGAGGAAATATGCAGTCTATAGATACGTATGTAATCGTACTAGCTGTGGAAGCTAACAACAGAACAGGTGAAGGAAATGGTCAGAAGAAAGGATGAGAGCGCATGGACACAAGAGCTGGATGGCAAGAGCACCCTAGAAGTGGGTGTGTGGTGACAAATATTTGTGTGTTAATGATGCAAACCTTATTATTCTGTACCAAGCGAGGAAGAACTTCTGCCACTGCGGGAGAGAAAAGCACATTGGCAGTAGGAGAATATCTGTTAGATGTGGGCAGGAGAATGAGGATGTTAGGATCGAAGTCACCATGTGTGAAGGTTGCAGTGACTACGATTTAACGAATGAGAGGGTTCGAATTATTGTTGCGTGTTACGGCTCATGTGCTTTTTAGCCAAAGGTATATTTTTGTGACCACCGCGCGGATGATTCTCCCTGATCGCGCGTTTTTGTGACCGCATTTTTGACGTGATTTTGATAGCAATCAACCGTGATCAGTGGTGAGAATTGATCGCAGCGTGATATCCTCCGCAGGCTAATCATGCGTGATCAAAGAGTGATTCCAGCAGTTGGACAAGTAAAAATTCAAAATTTGAAATGCAAAGTCGTGATGTTTTCTTATATTTATGGATAAATTGAATAATGTTATGATGATTGTTTGTAATATTGACTTCCAGAATTGTAGTTTCCTTACTTTTATGCCTGTGTATGTTCAAAATGCTTTAAATACTGCTATTTTAGTTATACATAGGCTTCAAAATAAATAAAACCTCATAAGAAATCAATTCCCAATCGTTTTCAATAAAAATACGATATAAATATGTTTTTTTTTTTCAAAAAATTGACATGGCGGCTCTGGTTTGTTTACAAAATCGTTGACCGTGTTTGTGTTTTTCAGTGATCACGATGATCATCATCACGGTGATTCTGATAACGAACGTGGCCGCAAAAAGACGCCTCAAGTAGCGATCGAAAGAAAAGGCACATTTAACTGAATGTTTTTATTTCGTGGAGGCGTCGTGTCGGCGAGTTGGTGGCGTTGCTTGAAAATGTTCTTGCTTCACACGTGTGGTGTGGGGCTGGACGCAGCAGCAGCAGCAGCAGCTTGACGACCGACTTTCACGTGATGCGGTGTGTCGTTACCAGGCGAAGGGCCACGAGCTCGAAAGACGCCAGGATGTACTAAACGGCTACAAGAGGTTCATAATTGTGAGAACTTTTAATAGCTGATGCTATGTTGCTGAGCGTGTTATCCTAACATAATTTTAACTTATGTGTCCTCATGCAATGTATATCACTATTGACGACGGTACGTGCCATGATTAATGGTGAGCGAATTTTTCTGAGGCAGGTTAGAATAGCTAAATTTCACTAAGAACGCACCGTCATTCATTGCTTCAATTCTAGTGTTGACTTATTCTGGCGCATGTGGAACACAATATATAATGAGGGTCTAAATATATTATTTACAAAATAGAAGAAAAATAAGGAACATGTAGAATTTCAGTCGTGTAGAATGTCGCTGCAAAGAATCTGCAGCACGTGAGAACATGGGTTTGGAAAAGAAGAGGAAAGATAGGGAAAGGGACTTTAGTAGGCGTATGATGCCCAATTAAATACAGTAACATATGCGTATCATGAAGCTGACTGAAGTTATGTCATAGTTTAGTAAAAATACAAAGGCAAGATTTGTACTTCGTCAAGGTGTCTATTAAACTATCTATTTCCTACTTTTGTGCTATTTAGCACCTTGTATGCACTTTACAGACACATAAAAGAAACATGTTTTAGGAGAATTTGTACGGAGTAATAGCTGTGCATGGGGAGAGAAAATATTACGGTAACACGTATTGGCATTTCGCGAACACGTGTTGTGCGAAACTGTGACACATTTATGAATACACATTTTAGCCATTCGTTTTCTTCTTAGATCTAACAAGAAGGTTTATTCTTAAGAATTATTATGATTCACTATATACACTGAAATACAGATTCCTAAAGCACTGAACACAACACAGTAATGACAAAATGTTGGGAATTTCCATTTTCCAACACTGAACACGAGCTGCTGGAAGCTTACTTCTCGGAGAAGCGTATAGCGCGGGAGCAGAGGTTAAAGTGGGAGGCGAAAACAAAGAGATCCTGGCTTATCGCGAGTGAGAGTGCGAAATGGTTCATTACTTTAGCGACTGGGAGATTGTTTCAGTGATATATCAATACTGTAAGATGACTTATTTCTAGGACATAAAATTAAGTTTATATACAATTATATACTGAAGAATACGATGAGAAGCACAATTAGAAATTTGGTTACCCACGACGCGCGTTTCGCCGTACCTCGGCTCATCAGGTGGGAGGGTCGAAGATGGTCGAATTTGGAGATGTTCAGATTTTCC
>LQNS02000137.1:3766361-3793668 GCA_001587735.2 Parhyale hawaiensis
GGTTAAAAGCTAGAATTTTTTTTTTCATACACCATTCTGTAGCTCTCATCCAGACCTACAAAATGACACCCAGTTTGTAGCAAAAATCATTCATAGTAAGAAGTTATTAACAAAAACCTTGAAAATCGTCCCGAGTTACCCCGGCATACGGTAATGATTGTGCCGGCTGTGGTTTGTTTACATTGCATTTCTTTTGAGACATTTTGTGGAAGTTCCAGAATAATTTCCAAACTAATTTATTCAAATTATACTATTAAATATCAAAGATTCAATATCATATTTATTTTGGTCAAATACTTTTGTCCCTCATTACTTTTACTTGTGTTAAATTTTCTTGTTANATAATTTCCAAACTAATTTATTCAAATTATACTATTAAATATCAAAGATTCAATATCATATTTATTTTGGTCAAATACTTTTGTCCCTCATTACTTTTACTTGTGTTAAATTTTCTTGTTATTAGTGCACATTTGACTGTTCTGTTTAAATATTCTATTATATATACATTATAACTATAAACTTCCTGTAGCTATTAATTATCCTAAAGCAGTCCCTGAATTTTTAAAAATTGATAAAAAATAGATTTGTGCAACTACTTATGTCTAGGCACTGTATATTCCTAGCATTATTGCTTAGAAGTTTTTAGAAATTATTTAAGGCATTGCTTCATACCTAACATTTATGGGTTAGGCTATGGAATTGGTAAATTTGGGGATCTAGGAGCCGGCATCAGAAATTGGCTGGAACCAGGAGTTAGTCAATGAAAATTGGTGTATTTTATGAAGAAAGAGTCAGAGTTAGTAATTTTTGGAGTGCAGGAGTTTGAGTCAGAAACTGGCAAAACTCTAAAGTTAGGCTGTGTTTATTTGACTTTGCAACCCTCATGGGTTCTGATAGTTGAATTTTTTTTTCAGTAAATTATTTTCTATCAGAATTAAAATAGGTAGCTATGTATATTGTAAAAAGTTTCTTTCAAAATTTACCTAGAGTTTTTATGTTACAGTTTTATCAGCCAGACTTGGGATTTATAAATCTGAGTTTTTCTATGAGCCATCAAGTAGGTAGGTACCTATTTCATAATCATTGGATTAGCTATGTTAGATAAGTTGTTGGAGCATTATTATTTGCACCCATATACTGTGGGAGATACAGTCTTTAACCTTGTTGTCTCTCATTGTGATTTGGGAGTGTTATTGGATGATGACTTAAAGTTCTATGCTCATACTAGGCAATTGGTTGGTAAAGCATCAGGACTGGCTGGGAGCCTCTTGCGGACCAGTGTGTGTATGTCGCCAGAATTTATGGTGGCCCAGATCAGGCCTCTCCTCGATTATTGTTCAGTTGTGTGGAACACTGGCTATGTGGGTGGCCTTCGGCTTTTGGAGTCGGTCCAGCGTAGGTGGACGAGGCATGTTGCGGGACTTGAGGAACTGGAGCATGGTGAAAGGTTGAGGTGGCTCAACCTGTTCTCAGTGAGAGGCAGGTTTCTGAAGGCTGATTTGATAAAATGTTGGAAAGTGCTTGTGGGGCCAGTGGGGTGTGTTGAGATGCATAGTTTGTTTTCTCTGGCTAACCATACCGGAGCTTGGGGCCATCCCTTGAAGCTGTTTCAGCTGCCGTTTTACTACTGAGGCAGGGGGAGGGCATTTCCATCTAGATGTGTTAGGCTCTGGAACTCTTTCCCAGAGGAGGTTGTGTTGTCCCAGTCCTTGGATGTGGGTGGGATTGATGGGTGCTACTTTTGTGGAGTTTTATGTGGTTTAACCCCTGCTGCTTGCTGTTGATGGTTGCGTTTTCCCATTAGGGAATTACCTGACTTTGGCTCCTCAATGGGAGCTACACCTGATAGCTACCCCTACATTGCTAGTCATGCTTGGCCCTCAGTTGTGGTGGTACTTGCCTGGTGAGTGTGGGTGGTCTTGCTCTCTGTAGCTGTGTTTTTGAGGGTCCTGTGGTGTTAGGGTGCTGCTGTGCTGTGGAGTTGCTAATTGTGTGTGGCTCTCGGCCTTTGTGGTGCTTACCATGTGTTATATGCCCTTACTGTTTTGCTGTTCTCGGGGACCATCCATGTTAGTGTGTGTTGTCTGTTGGTGGCGTCCCGATGGCCAACTGCGCACTTCTCCGGCTCATTGGTGGTGCATATGTGTGCTGTCTCTTGCTAGTGCCAGCACGTGGGGCCGTGCTTGCCTCCCTAGCCGGGTTGTCCTGCTTCTGATCTGCCTGGGCTTTGGGGGCTGCAGAGGTGAGCTACATAAATGTGTACTATAGATGTTCATATGAATTGAATTATTTGATGTCATAATTTTCTTATTTCAGTCATGGGTGATAAGTCTCTTAAATATGTAAAATTAAGAAAAAGTGGCCCTGGAGGCTTTGGGTTTTCCATAATTGGAGGAGCTGGATCAGAACTTCCCCCTACTGTGCATCAGATCATTGCTGGGTCCCCTGCTGATCTATCTAAACAGGTGAGTGTCCTGTGCAGCAAAGGGCTGCAGTGTCACCCTTCCATCAGTTGATTGCTGGGTCCCCAGCTAATGTGTGTAATCGTGTGAGTTTGCAGCAGATGGGATTTGTCTCAGGAAGTCACATGAGACATGATAAGTATGTCAATATTTCATGCATATCATTACTTTATGGATTGCAAGCCTCAGCTTCTTCTGTTGACCATCCATGCAGTAAAGTGGTAACAGCAACCCCAAAGTTAACAGCATTTTTAATTTTTTATTACAAGCTAGACCTTAAACTCCTTTTTGGTTTAACCCTTTGGAGTCTCCCGAGATATGTGCAGCTACCCATCTCACAGATGTGTGCCAAAAGGCAAACACTGACTAAAAAGGGTTAAAGTTTTGCTAGTTTCTATTAAGCGGCTTGTCTTCCTCATTGCTAGCTGGTGTGCAGATTTTAACTATCTCCTACAAGTTATGAGGGTCGTTGCAATATTTGATGGCATTTAATTTATACATCATTTCTGTGTGTTGATATGGCGCCTAAGCAAGTTGTGCTAAGGTTCAGTGCTCAACTGTTGCACTGCTGTACTTGGTGTGTATGTTTTCTGGATACATTATTATGCTTGTCTAATTTTCAAAGTACCTTTTCGAATTTACTCGTGGTGACTGGTGAGTGCCTCGAGGTGTACCGGTATAGGCCACCGGCAGGGTAGTTAAACAACTGAAAATATTCATATGCTATTCACATAACTCATACAAATACAGCAGCAAACAAGAAGCTGCAGCAGACAAAGTACAGGCAGCAAATAGGCCTATGTACTTTAGTAAAACACATACAATATATCAATGAAGCAAGGGGGTACTGCCACTTGACGATGGTGAAGCTTGATGACGACGAGGCTCGACGATGGTGGGCCGAATTGTCCCAAGCAGCAGTAGCATAGAGAAGCAGTGACCAATCAAGGCGGCAGCGCAGGGATGCTGTAGAGGTGGTGTTGGCTGGTGCCGTTTGTAGAACCGCTGGTAGAGGATAGGCCTTTAGCTTAGAAGTCAAGCTAAAGTTCAGACAGTTTCCATCCCAAAATCTGGCCATGATATGCTGAAAGGGGTGCAAGCAACTTCCAGGTGTGTGTAGATTGGCCAATGCCAGAGCACAAGTTGTCACTTGCTGAACATGCTGTTTGAATTTCGGGCAGTGTCTCGAGAATGAGAGCTGTTAGACAGTAGTGAAGGCTCACTGAAGTTTGCTGCAAGTTGTGCTATGTTGTAGTGTCACTGTGATGATATAAAGATCACTACAAGTTGCATGCACAGGTTGCCATATTGCTTAGTATCATCTGAGCATCAAACTTACCACATGTGATAGTTATATTTTTGGGTAACTATTGCTCTGTCTACAATAATTTATGGTTTCATTCATTGGAGAGGTGTAGCAAACTAGCAGGCACCTACTCTTTTCTTTGAAGGAGCAGCCCATGACATCCAATGTGTGTTAGACCCCTATTTTCTAGCACTGATTTACCAAGTGCTCTTAAATTCCTTCTATTATTGGGCTTGCCAAAAAGTTTGTTTTTTCTGTGAAATTTCTCTTTTCCACTCTAGATTTCAATATTTAATGAATATGTGCAATTTGTGTGGTTGTCAGACTGTTATTTTGTTCAACTACAGCTTCCAGTTGGCCGACTCAATCTCTCTAGGCCGGCCAGGGCGTGGTGTACCCATCTCTTACTAAAAATTCCCTGATTGAAATATAGTACGCCATTTCTAGCACACTAGTTATGAAACAGCAGTCCTTCCAAGCACATTGCTCATCTTTCAGGCCAGTTTTTACTCACCTCTGCAGCCCCCAAAGCCCAGGCTGGCCCAGAACAGGACAGCCTGACTAGGGAGGCATGGCCTCGCGCACCGGCACCCGCAAGATAACACTCACATATGCACAGCCAACAAACCGGAGAAGTGCGCAGTTGGCCATCAGGAAGCCAGCAACGAACGACACACTCCCATGGATGGTCCCCAGGAAGAGCAAAAACAGCAAGCGTATGTAGCTCAAGTAAGCACCTCCATGGCAGAGAGCCAGACATCATTTGTACCTCTAGACCACAGTGACCCCCCAAAAACACAGAACCCCTAACCTTTGCACCCGCAGTGTCATCTTGCAGAAAAACCTTGCACCCGCAGCTGTCTTCTTGGAAGGCCACCCAGCAGCCACAGTTGCAGCAGGCCAACACGCACGACATCACACATAATCAAACACCTCCCCAAGTGACAAGGAAGACGCCCCTAGAATACATCCAACACAACACAACCTCCTCTGGCAAAGAGTTCCTGAGCCTAACACGCCTGAATGGAAATGCCCTCCCCCCTGCCTCAGTACAAAAGTGCGGGCAAATCTGCTTCAAACGATGGTCCCGAGCTCCACTGTTGTTTGCTAGAGATAACTAATTGAAACTATGCATCTCGGCAAACCTACCTGCCCCACAAGCACCTTCCAGCATTTAATGAGATCAGCCCCCACCAACCTTCCCCTCACTGAGAAAAAACAGGTTGAGCTGCCTCAACCTTTCACCATACTCGAGCTTCTCAACTCCCGCTATATGCCTCGTCCACCTACGCTGGATCACCCACAGGAAAATCAAGCTGTCTACTGAGCTCACCACAGCATTCCCTAGCACAGGAGAGTCAGGGGCATCAGGAGCAAAAGCCAGACTGAAGGTAGCTATTAGCAAAGAGTTCACACATGGTTGCTGAATCATCAACAAGCATGCTCAACTCCAGCCTGACAAGACCCACAGAGAGAGCACCCATTTTTTGCTGCTTTATTTCCTTTTTTGTAGTAAAGAATATGATACCAATAGTGCTTTGACTAAACCTTACTTTCAAGTGATCATATGAAATAAAAAATATTGGAACTTCCTCCCTTTGGGGCTTATCATCCACCAATATTAATGTAATTGATGTTCTAAATACAGTAGCTACCTGTCCAAAGAAAATATATAGGTACTGCTATATGATTAGAAGACCAAAAAATTGATAAACATGAACAGACTTTTTGGCCAACCCAATATACTGGTGTACTTAAATATCAAGAATGACAGTACTATAATGTATTTGCAATATTCATAGGTGTATTGGGATAAATAAAGAGTGGAATGGTTCTTCAGTGTTGGGTTGGACTAGAGCATAGTATAGTAATTCATATACGTTGGTGTCATTTGTTATATTTATGTAATAGGGAGCACTTCAAGTGCTCTTAGTTGGTGTCAATAATTGGGACTAAACATAGCTACCTTGGCTGCTCTGGACTGCATCCTCAAAGAAAATAATTGGGTTCCTGCTATGCCCCTGTATTGCCTCATTGCACAGTAGCCAAGTGTAATTATAGTTTACACTTGCAGTTGCAGCCAGGAGATGTTATCTTAGAAGTCAATAACAAGCCTGTAGCATCCCTCACCACGAAAGAAGGTAAGTTCATGTCTTTCATACTGGCTAAGCAGCTGCTGTAACTTCCATAACAAACAAAATGTTCCAGGTATATACTGAGTTTTGCAAATTGAGCTTATTTGATAGAGCTACTAAACAGCAGGGTTCCAGAGTCGAATGGATGAAGTCCAACTCCTGGCCCTCCAGTTTTTCCGACTCAGACTCTAGTCCTTCAGTTATTTCTACTCCTACTCTTTAATACAATCGACTTTTAACATCACGATTGATTTTAAGAATAGCTTTTTTATAAAAATGCCTACCTAGGTAGCTATACACATTAGCTACCTATACTACAGCAAGTAGTTTTTCTCATTTACAATAGCTATTAGGCATCACAAGTACCATTTGAAAGTGTCATAAGATTATAATTTATAATAATTTGCATCCAAAAAAACTGTTCATTCGGACTAAGTAGCTACTGTATGCTAAATATCTATACCATCTTTATGTTTAAGAAAATATTACTTATATTAGCATTTGCAATGTAGGTATGATAATTCTTTGTTATTTGAACCCCCTGCGATCTCAGATTATTGATTTATTGATAAAATATGAATTAATTAGCATTAGGCAACACTCTAAGTGGACTAAGCATCACTGCTTGGTAGGTTTCACCAAAAACAATATATGTTTCTGTTTGCCATAATATTCATTATTTTCGCAACTCATGTCCAAACATTCTAAATGAATTTTTTAAAATTTTGTAAAGTGGTTTTTAGGAATTGGGAGTTGAGTTGGTTTTTGGGACTCTGAGTTGAATTCTAAATGCCAGCTCCAAAGGTAAGTGGGTTTCCACCTAAAATTCCCCTCAAATCGTTCAACTCCAGCTGACTCGGACTCCGCAACCCTGTTAAATAGCTAAGTAGTAAACAATGGGCACATGTGATTTGCTAAATGCTAATGGTCCGGATGCTTCTATTTTTCAGTACTTAACTGCTTGAAAGAATCTCCAGATGAAGTCATTCTCCAATTAAGAAGTGGTGAGTATTATCTTTGTTTAGTTCCTGCACTTCATCATGTGTTGAATTGCATCGTATACATAGGTAGTTCTTCATGAGTAGGGTAAACATACCTGTTGAAAAATATGTGATAACTCTGCACTTGGTGTACTCTCTGAATTATCATCTTCCAATAGCTAGTTGTATTTTTTTACTCAAGTGGCTCTTTTAAATATCTCAACAATTGGCATTATTCTGCAATTTGCCGGGGCTTGCCTGCACATATTGTTTTCTTATATATCCTTGCTAATGATACTCCTTTACTCAGGCTCCCCCCAGGGGCTTAAAATGGATCCTAGATGATTGCATTATGTTCACCCATCTATTGTTATGGGGGGCACCGCCGCCAGGATATGACCGTAGGTGACCTTAGCTAGATTACACCTCTGGGACATGTCTTCTGTGCCCACATTAACTACTTCTTCCATTTAGATTCTCTTATAGGTGATGCTTTCTTCTATTTTTTTCTAATGTCCTGTATCCCTGCACATAGATCCTGTGCGAGAACACACCTGTCCATGCATGGTTTCCTCATTTCTGTCTACACATAGCTATAGGCTACTGTTTATTCCAGCCTCTTGCAACACCTTGGCTGTGCAATGTGCGTCATTTATGGTACCTACACTCGCATGAAATGAATTACCTTTTAAAACCGTATTTCATATTTATCCTAAGGTACAAATATATGGTAACCAGTTGCTGATTAGAATACAGAGAAAGTTGATGATAGTGACGGGTTTCAGTGTCATGACTTTTACTTTCGAATGTTAAAGTATCAAATATAAAGTATGATACCTACTGGTTGTCCATATTAAAGGCCACGTTACACAGATGAATGTTTGCCCACCACATAATACCTGACTTAGAGTGAAAGTGTTAACCTAACTTATGTGCTGAAAATAATAACAGTGCTTGGGCTTAGAGTATTAGCTCTCAGAAATTCAACAGGGACTGCTGTTGTCCAACAATAAGAGAATTTAGCTATGCTGCCAACTTTCGGTTCTGATACGTTAATTTATATATAGGCCTACTGTATTGTGAGTGTTGCTTCAACCCTTAGGTAGACTACATGATTTTGTGGTCTTTTTTGTTTATCGGGAATAATGCTAGGCTTTTGGGACGTCTGTTTTTTTGTTCCCACTTTGCTTTCTTAAATTTTCATACACCTGCTTTTGATGCTTTTTATAGTGCTTCCTCTTTTCAGGCTTGCTGTTTCCATGGGCATTGATGCTGTTTGGGAACACTCTTGTGCAGGGATTCCACGTTTCTCTTTGGATACTCCACGACTCTTCTTTTCTACCTCTCTCTATTGCAGTGTGTGTTGGTAGGGAGGCTTAAACTAGCAACACAATAATAAAAGAGTGTGTTTTGTGTTGTTTTTCAGATCGAGGAGGTGATGAGAAGGTACGTCGGTTGTTGGCCACTGCTAATGACCCAGCTCGGCTGCAGCAGGCCCTGGGTAAAGACCCAATCCGTGTTCCTCTCAAGGATAGGAGCAGCGCCATACCCTTGACTACTCCTGGCCCTCCTCCCCCTCTGCCCCCTAAGGCTGGCCCTCACTCCACAGGGGGTCCTGAGTCTCCACCCTCCACTCTTGATCGTCCTAAGAAGTCTCCACACGCAGCACCAAAGATGAAGAATGGTTGCCTGGATGACAGCTTTGAAGATGGAGAGGAGCGGTTCCAGTCCTGCATTGACATTTCTGGGTCTGGTGTGAAGGGTGAGGAAGGGCGAGCAGCATCCCCTGATGGTGGGACCAGTCGTCAGGCAGGTGACTCTCGGCGTGGTGTGACCAACAAAAAACCCAGTGTAGATGACTTGACTAACACAGTACACCCTGTCAATACTCAGTGTTCGCGTGTGCATTATTATGGTGAAAGTAAGAGTGTTCCTAACAGTCCCGGTGGTGTGGTAGAATTGGTGTGCAGTAGTAACATTGCTAGCTGTAAAGCCCAGCGGTCTAGTGGGTCCCGGTCTTCCTCGCGTGATGGCGACCACAGTAAGGACGGAAGTGTTAGAATGACCCACGCCAACAGCAGCAGCAGCAACAGCTCGAGCTTAGTGTGTTTCAGTTGTGAGTCTCCTGCCACTTCCATCATGCAGAGCAGCTGTGGCTCCTTCACGTACTCGCCTCCAGCCGTGAGAATATCCAAGTCGGAGGACCAGCTGCAGTGTCCTGACGATGACGGTGGGGTGAGTTCTGCCAACACGGACTTGGAAGATGACGTCACGGCCTCCTTGAATACCTTGCTGGACACGAGAGGGGAGGATGAGAACTCTGCCCTCCCGCCTCTCCAGCAGAAGTTGCTGCTTCAGAAGCAGTCAAAAGAAAAGGAAAAACGGCAGCTGTTGAGACAAGAGAAAATAGTGCCTGAATCTTCTGAGTTGAATCTCATCACTAATGTTTGTGTGGAACCTCTGAGCTCCAACTCGTTTTTGTTAAGTACACATTCCTCCTCAAATACTGTTACCACAGTTACCACAACTGTTACCAGTGCCTGCGTCTCTTCAGTAACTGTTAGCTCTTCCAATGGTGAATGCACCATCGCCTCAGGTCACAAACACCCGTCTATTCATTCATCAGCTGAAGTTAACGGAGTTGGCGGCGCCTCGAATAATACGGCTGCAGGGGCCGCCACTACACTCACTGCTGGCAGTCCTGCCAAATCTGCTGCCCAGTCTCCCTCAGCAGAGTCAGGCGGTGGCCTCTCCAGCCACGACTCTGACAGCCCCCTCTTGCACTCCCCTTGCTCCCCGCAGCTCTCCCTCACATCGCTGTCCTCAATACCTATTGGTGACGGTGCTGGGCACGGAGGAGGCAGCGGCGTCTACTCCTTCAGTGGTGTTTATGACAAGATGCGCACCTCCCAAGGTCACGAGTCCGGCAATGTGTGTTCCAATAGCTCCAGCATCACCACCAGCCCCGACACGGATATTCCTGATGAACTGGAGTGGGACGAAACCACTCCATCGTATGTGCCTGTTAGTCTCCACACAGTCACTGTCCCGGTGTCTCTAGTCAATGGTGACTCTAACTTTAATACTCTTCCTAGTGGTGCCCTTAGTAATACTCTTAGATCCTCGTCATCTCAGCGTCATACTTCTGTTCATACCTCATCAACTTCGCCATATCATCATCGTCATATTGTAAGTGTAGATACGTCGTCTTCTTCATCCTCGTCTGTTCATGTTCATGAGAAGACAAAGCGCAAAAAGGACGAGAATCGTATAGTGATTAAAGTGATGGGGCCCGAGCGCAGCAGTTCGTCCTCCACCCTGGGCAAGTCCAACAGCGGCAGCAGCGAGGTGCGGCGACACGACAGCTGCTCCTCCGCAGAGCACAGCGGCGGCGGCGGCAAGCGCAGCAGACGAGCCATAGAGGGCAGTGTGATGTCGAGTTCTGGCGTGGCGTGTGCACTTACCACTTCTGAAGATGGTGCTATTGCGCCGAGTGTTGTGAGTGTGCTAACTTCCTCGAGTGGTGTTGGTGTCATACCTGGGACTGACCCTGATGTTACACCCACTAACACACCTCACCCCACTCCACCCTTGTCCCCAGCTCGGTCTCTGGTACTGCAGCGGTCCCTCTCCAACCCTCGGCCCGTACCTCGCCAGTCCTCCACCCCCAACACCCGCACCCCATCCTCACCTCCCCCACACCCTGAGGTATCTCCCCAGACCCCCGGCTCTGGTACGCTGTCTCCTGACACCCTCGCGTACCAACAGCTGTGGGAGTCTGAGGACGAGCTCACCGCCTCCATTGTGTCCGAGGACGATGCGAGCGTGAGTCTCACCAGCAAAAGTCTTGGGGCAGCCAGTGGTAAGAGTGCCGCCAGTAGGGGCAGTAGAGGATCCCACCACTCGGTGTCCCAGTCCTCCACTGCCACGCAGTCTGGTGCTGCCGCTGACGAAGGAGGTGGGCATGGTGGTAAGACTAATGCTACTTCTCCACCTCTAAGTGAGGATGAGAGTGACATTGAATCTCTGCATAGTTTTCATTACAGTCCTAAAGCTGTGGATCTTCCCTCAGCTGTGAGGCTGGCCAAGCGACTCTTCCATCTCGATGGCTTCAAGAAAACGGACGTGTCTCGCCACCTCTCTAAAAAGTAAGTCTTATGTCTATTATTAGGTAGCTATATATTATGGCTCATATATCAAATACCCACCTATGTAAGGGTTTGTGCATAAGGATGCTTTATAGTTTATATAGATAATTCTTACACCTCATGAAAATTATGATCATCCCGTCTCTGTTGTGTCATTTGTTCCGTTGAGGTACTGCAGTGATAAGCTCAAGGTTAAGCTTATTGGGTTAAGGATTTGAATAGCTGGACGAGAACCCTTCAGTGGCATGGAGAGAGAAAGAGAGTCCTCGAATAAATAATACGGTCATTCTAAGCCAAATTCATGGTCAAGCTGAGGAAGTTATTTCAGTCTGAAGTATTAAGTTCGTTGTATGAAGAAAGAACATACATTAGAAGCAGGGTTCGCTGGCTTAAACCAAGTAAAAAACCATGGTTTAAACTAAGCAAAAAAAACTTTTTTATTCAACTTTTTTGGCTTTTATTCATAAACATTCCAAATTAAAAAGTTTTACTTCTAGAAGGTATCAACTTTTAGTCATACAACTGGAAGGATGAGTTGATGTTTTTCTTTTCAGGAATCCGTTTGACTGTTGAGACAGTTAGTCAACTAGTGCTAATGTTTACTAAAAACCTGTAACTTCTGAATTTTGTGTCATTTCAGAGATGCATGTCATGCAGGTCCAATTATATTCTGGTATGCTAGAAGCTACTGCAAATTAGAAGTAGGTAGTAGTTATATAGTTGCTATTAGATAGCTAGTGAGCTCATGAGAAGGATGTAGGCATATAGCTATTTCACTTTCTGTAGTTCATTACTCTGTTATCAATTAGCTGGTAGCTTGATATTTCTGTCAAGTTGTAAGACTTTGTAATTTGAAGTGTTTTCAAGTTTTTCAAAGGATTTTGTTTTACAATTAAAAATCATAGCAGCACTGCAGTTTGCATATTAAATGTAGCCATAGCAAATACAGGTATTCTGCTGTTTTTTCGTAGCCCTTTTATCTAAAAATCATTCTTCTACAATAGTAAGTTGAAATGGAGTGACTAAGATTCTTGATGATTAGCTAGCTACGTGTGTCTACACAGCAGAAAATTTTTTAAATGCAGGCTAAAATTCCTAGAACTTGGGAAGAAAAAACATATATTTAAGAAAACCAGCTAAACCAAAAAATAACTACGGCTTTTTTTGGTTTTAACAAAAAAAAAACCTTGGCTTTTGGTTTAGACAAAAAAACATGGTTTTTGCCAACCCTGATTAGAAGTAAATCTTTGTATTCCTCCATGTACATGTTCCTGTATCCTGCACATCATCGTAGCTACTTCTTGTTACCCATCACTTATTCTCAGCGATATTGCTATTATTCGTTGAATGCCGTCGTGCTTTAATGTTTTTGTTTCATTTCAGCAATGAGTTTTCTAAGGCAGTGGCTGAAGAATATCTGCAGTACTTTGACTTCACTCGCCACACTCTGGATCAGGCACTTAGGTGTTTCTTGGAGCGCTTCTGCCTATCAGGCGAGACTCAGGAGAGGGAGCGCGTTCTTGTGCACTTCAGCAGACGCTTCCTCGACTGCAACCCTGGCACGTTCAATTCTCAAGGTTTGTATCGTCTACTTATTTTACTGTTACTACTTGTGTTTGTCTATTCTCATGATCGCGATTCATTTTTGCATGGTCTTGTGACTCACAGTTGCCGTCGAATTACTTGGATCCTACTCTTTAGTTTATGTTTAATATGAATGTGAACGTGGAATATCGCAAGTTCCGTTTTTAATGAAAAGCTCCTTATGAGAGCAGACTAGCACAGAGGCTGCATGAGGCTCCCAAGCTGTTTCACTACCTACAGTAGGTACTACATCAGGAAGAAGAAAGTGGGTGCTCTCTCTGTGGGGCCTGCTAGGTTGAACTCAGGGATACTTGTTAATGATCCAGCGACTATGTGCAAATTTATTGCTGATACCTTCACTCTGGCCTGTGCTAATGATGCTCCCGATACTCCTGTGCTGGGTGAGCCTTGTAGGTGGGGTGGATGAGCTTGCGTTTCCTGTGGGTGATGTGTATCACTTTCTTTGCTCTCTGGATGTTTCTTCTTCTGTGGGTCCCGATGATATGCACTCAATGATATTGAAGTCTTGTGCACGATTGCTGGCGTATCCTCCATTGCATCCAGAAGTCCTTGTCCTCTGGAGTGCTACCCACTGTGTGGTCGCTGTCAGTTGTGGTGCCTCCCTTCAAGTCCAAGTCTCGAAATAGCTGCAGAAGTTATCGCCCTGTGGGCCGAGGTCCCACATCAGTTCGTTGCGACACATAGGAACATGCGATTGTCGCCCATTTGTTGGATTATTTAGAATCCAACAGTGTGTTGTCTGTCAATTTGGTTACCGCCGTGGGAGGTCCACGGAGGATCATCTGCTGTAAGCATATTCTGATCTGTTGTGTATTGACGGGCCTGGAGCAGCAGGATATTGTTGATGTAATATTTTTAGACTTTTCCAAGGCTTTCAATAAGGTGAGGCATGTTGTACTTGTAGAAAAATTAAGAGGCTTTGGAATTGGAGCCATTTTGTATTGGATTGATGCCTTTCTCTCAGGTCGCATCTTCCAAATTAGTGTTGCTGGCTGTATGAGCCAAAGCAGATCTGTTCTGAGTGGTGCCCCTCAGGGTTCCGTTCTGGGACCTCTGTTGTTTTTTCTCTATGTTGACCCACTGATTTCGCTTGTGTCATGTTCTGTGAAGGTGTTCGCAGATGACATTAAGCTAAACCTGTCTTATTCACGGTCCTCCTATCAGGAGGCGCAGTCTCTCTTCAGGGTGACTTTGATGTTTTGGGCTGATGTTCTGAAGTCTTGGAATTTGGTCTGGAATGGTGAAAGAGGGCTTTCGGACATTTAATGAGGTCTGCGCACAGCAACCTGTCCATGACAAAAAAAGTTCAGTTTTCTCAGTCTATCACCATAGATTGGATCGCCATGGCCTTCCATACGTAATATGCTTACAAAACTTCAGGTTACCACCAATAACAACCCCGTTGCTATCATTGTGCAGATGCTGTCCACACGCTCACCTGCGCCCTGATGCTCCTCAACACGGACCTGCACAGCAGCAAGAGCGGCAGCAGAGCCATGACCTGCTCAGAGTTCATCACCAACCTCGCTGAACTCAATGACGGACAGGACTTTGCTCCTGACGTTCTCCGCGCTCTTCACACCTCTATTAAGAATACCCCGCTCAAATGGGCCGTGTGAGTGCCTTTCTGGGCTTCTACTTATGTTGGTTGCCTCGTTGTGGTTTTCCTTTCGAGGCGTAGGATATATATGCCATTCAACGTTATGGGGAACAGCGTCTCCTGGGTGACCCTGTAGATTACTGACGTCTTAGCTAGGCCTTCGGGATATCTTTCCTCCATTTCCCTTGATATATACTTCTATTTTCATAATCCTACTGATGATGCTTTATTCTCATCTTACTCTTTTTCTAGACTTACATACTGTTCCCATGTGTGTTGATCTTGTGTGGGAACACCCTCTTGCATGGGTTCCACATTTCTTTTGACATACTTTAGGCCTATGTCCTTTATTTTTTCTTTTTTTGATGCCTGTGTTGTGGAGACAGATGTTCAGACCATTCAGTATGATAATTAGAGCACTCTGAAAGCTCGTAACGCCGCCACGCACAGCAATGTTGAAGAAAAATTAACATCGTCTCTGAAACTTTGGTCGCATATTCATCAGCACCAAATTCTGATCATTTGTGCCTTTTGACTGTAATAACAGCTTTTGTAACTTTCGTGAAGATCCATTCGTAACTTTTCGAGTTATGTTCGGACAAACATTAGTCAAACAGACAAACTGATCATCATCAATATATTTGTCGTTCAGCATTTCAAGCCATTACTACAAATTTCATCAAGATCCCTTCATGATTTTTTTAGCTATGTTGCCAACAAATATTTGCCAAAAGCTCAAACTGACGGACAGACTATCACCAAATTTTTGTCATCCAGGCATATGAGGGCCCTAGAACAATAGGGGCGTAAGCAACACTTTTTAAAATATACTGGAGAGCCACTTGAAGACAATGCCTTGATGTAATAAGGTACAAAATGATAAACTTTACATACGATTCTCGACCATTTGTACTCAGAATTACACCTTTCTGACGTCACAGAACGACAGGTCTCAAAGTGTACCATCCGATGGCGCAAAAAACTACTTTTGAAAAACCTGTTTCTTACGCACCTATTGTTCTAGGGCCCTCATACGTCTTTTAATATTTTTAACGATTCCTGTAAGTTTTATAAAGATTCATTTGAGTTATATTTCTATTAAACATAAAATCAAACAGACAAATGGTCAAACAGATCATTACAAAAATTTGGTCATTTATTCTTTGTAATACATATATATTTACTTAACAACTCATCATCTAAATTTCGTAAAAATTCATCCATAAGTTTTCGTGTTATGGTACTAAGTAAAACAGGCTGACAAACAAACATTTGAACAGGTCTTCACCAAAAGTTCATCATCGTGCTCCTAACATGCCTTTCAAGACATGTATATTTCGTAAAGATCCGCTCCCAACTTTTTTGAGTTTCCTTTGTGTCAGGAAAACACAAACTCGAAAAAAAATAACCTTGGCAGAGGTAATGAAAAAGCACACTATGGGCTATATGGTTTTTGTCTGCTTCATTCCAGAGCTCAAATGCTGACGAAATTTCATCCGTTGCCTTGTAAAAAATGGCGTCTCCTAAGAAAGAGGGTATTTGTGTATTGTGCGGCTAACCTATCTACAAGCATTCCCTCTATGCCTGCGCTCTGAGTACATTTTCATGTTTCCCAACATGTCCATTGCATGTGACCATTTCACTTCTATTTGCATGCCAGGGATGACGACGTGGACCCGTCTTCTGCTGTTGAGAGTCGCCCCTTGCCGGACACCGCGCCCCTCATTCTGGGCAGCAACCCTTTCCTTGCCCCTGCTGCTGGCGAGGGCAAAATTTACAAGAAAGGATACATTATGAGAAAATGTTGCACCGATCCCAATGGCAAGAAAAGTAAGTTGTGTACCTGTTGCTGAGTGTGTTTTGAAATGTATGTAGGTATGTACAATTGAAAAACTTACGTACATGCAATTGAAAAACTTAGCGTTTTATTCCTACTCCGTATGTTATCTGAAAGATGAGAAATGGCCAGAATATCTACGCCTCTATAGACTTTTCGCAGAGCAGCAGGATTCTTTGCGTTAGCCGAGGTCCTTCATTATTTATACGAAGAAGTGTTTAATGCGATTACTTGTGCAGCGTCGTTTGGGAAGCGCTCGTGGAAGATGTGGTGGTGCGTGGTACAAGATCTCGTGATGTACCTCTACAAAGACGAGCAGTGCGGGTTGCGTAGCGCCCAGCAGCACGCTGGGCAGATCGGTCCTCACTCCATCCGCCTACATCACGCCCTCGCCACCCGCGCCCACGACTACAGCAAGAAGCAGCACGTCTTTCGCCTCCACACGGCTGACAGGGCCCAGTACCTTCTACAGACCAGGTGCCTGCACTTTCTCTTCTCATGTCTAGTTCTTCTGATTGTTCCATTGCGTGTTGCCAGTCTCCTGTTCTTTATCCGACATTGGTTATTTCTTAACTTCGTCACAGCACGGAAAAGCAACAACTTTTGAAACATGATCTAAATCCCCCGAAAATACTAATGCACTGTTTGTACAGATTCAGCGAGTTTGCTTGAAGGATTCTCAAGGTTTTCTATTAAGTTATCTTGGATAAATTCATCGAATTCACCATTTGATGAGTTTACTCTTCGATGAATTTTCTCATTGATGAATTTACCCTTTGATGAATAGTCTATACCCTTCAATGAATTTACTCTTCAGTGAATCTACCCTTCGGTGAATTTATCCATCAGTTAATTTACCATTTGGTGAATTTACCATTCAATGAATTTACCCTTTGATGAAGCTACCATTAATGAATTTATCTTTTAATGATTGTACCCTTCAATGAATTTACCGGCTTCCGATTCTGAATGTTACCATCCGACAGAGTGTGTTGAACCTTGAAAAAAAGGACGAGAGTTTATCGAGACCAAATAGGGAAATATCAAGTGTGTGTCATGCGGCGTAATATGCTTATTTTGTAAGCCAATTCTTAAGTATTTATTTTCTTTTCATGTTTTTTTTTTTTACCTATAAACTCGCCTTTTTCGTTTGTACGTCCCAACTCAATCTTAAATACCGTTAAATATCATAAGTGTGGTCGAAGTATTTTCCAGTTTTACAGTAAAGAATTGTATCTACCATAAGTGTAATGAAATACTTGAGTGTTGACCGTGGTGCTACTTTTACCCCGCCCTGGCTGTATACTCGGAGCAACATTACTGATCGGGTCCTCTGTGTGCATATAGTGACAGCAAAGAACTGCAGGGGTGGATCGACAGCATCAACTACGTAGCAGCGAGTCTCTCCTCCGCCCCCATGGCCGGAGCTGTAGGGTCACAGAAGAAGTTCCAGAGGCCGCTGCTGCCCTGCTCCATCACCAAACTCAATTTGGTGAGCATCTCTTGCTTCTTCTGGGACTGAGGTAGACAGTAGCCTGTGTGTGTGTCCTTTGTAGAGTACCGTACCGTATTCGTCCCTCACCCTAACCATTTCTGTTTGGTCCGCCTTCTCCCCTTCAGGTTTTTCAGAGTAGTGACCATGAATTCTGTAACACATTTTGAAGTTGTCAGCCTTGTGATAAAGGTAAGATGAAACAGATTGATTATTAAATTATGGTTTATTCAAAATTGTTGAAAAAACAATTGCAATAAAAGTTTTGGAACACACCCTCGCCATGCATGAAGTTAAATTAAATCTATAATCTCTCAAATCCTTTTGACCCGTTTAGAAACCCCCAGTGATAGTGCCTGTCATATATATGAAGAAAATGTAGCTACGTAGTGTGACTCGCCCCAGTCTTCATCGCTGCATATTGTCCCAGTCCTGAGAGTGTCTCGGTTGGCACAGCTCATGTTTTTGTCGCCTGCCGGGCTGTGTTCCTTCATGCGGTCCAGTCTGGAAATTTCATCCAGGTACATGCAAGCGCACAAAAAACAGCATTCATTGACTAGTAACGATAACATGAAGCATTTCAAGCATGAGACCCAGTGAACTTTATTGTGTGTATTCCGCTTGACGAAGATCGTCCTGGCGAGATGCCATGTGGGCCACCACCACTCCCACCTAACCTTCAACTGTGGCTCTGAAGGGCGATAAAACTCGCCCGCATGTTGCAGTTGCGGTGAACTTCTCACCTGCCGTGAGCTTCGATCAAACATGTAGCTATATACCCGCGAGCTCGGTTATACTCACCACTTGTCAAATTTTGCTGGAAATGACTCCAGCTTCCTAGGCCCTCTATACTGCTCGCTGGGCTCCTTGGTCTGCTTTTCATGTCTAACCCACTGGCACCACTTGTATAAGCTGCCCACTACCCATATTAGACTTCTTAGTATAGCTTCCTCCCCACCCTGGCAAATGAGCATACCAGCAAAGCTACCAAGTTTTAGTACTAGACTGAGGGGCCCCGAGGCCAATTTAATAGAGATGCTCTTAAGACTTTCCTTATTAGATGTGACCTCTACAATAAACTGCGATGAACCCATCACGATAGATACCACCACCAACTAAGACATTATCCCCTTGTTCGCTAAATACATATACTTTATGTAAAATTANCCTTAATGCTTCCTGTTAATGTAGAATGAGACGTACTTCGCGCCCTGGCGGCGCACGAGCCTGTGGATAACCACGGGAATAATTCGGCGCGATATAGGCATTGTGCCACTGAAGCGCTAGTAAAATCCTTACTACTACTACTACTACTACTACTACTATTAGTACTAGACTGAACATTCCCCTGGCGGTCCTCACTGGTGCCTGAGCATTAGCTAGGTCTTCGTCTTCGGAACGTCCTCTCTTCGTGCCCACTTTGCTTCTATTCATTTCTATGTTGCTACTTATCACCTGTGTAATGTTCTGTCGACATCTCATAGGGGGCATAATGTTAGATTCGCCATCCTATGTTATGGGGAGCAACAGCCCCAGTGGGATTCTCTAGATTACCTCCGCCATTAGCTAGGCGTATGGGACGTGTATCTTTCGTGCCCACTTTACTTCCTTCCATATGTGTCCTCATGATGATGCTTTGTTCTGCTGTTCTTCCTCTTCTTTCTCCATTTGGTGTGTGGGAACACCCTCGTGCATGGATGGGATGTTTCTATCGACATGCTGTATGTCCCTTGTTTCTTGCTCTGTAAGATCGCTTTTGTATTGGTGACAGAGGCTAAACTATTCAGCGTAGTAATATCTTTGCAGAGACCGGAAAATACATTAAACAATTAGCTATGCTGCGATGAGGTAATTGTGTGCTAGTGACACTGACGCACGCTCCTCCACACACAGTGTGAGCAGGCTGCAGACCATCAGCAAAGACTGGCATTGCTGGAGGCAGATCTGGAGCAGCACCTTGGCAACCCGCCTGACAAGACCGCCAAGAGTAACACCGTCAGCAACTACAGAGAGAAGGAAGCTTACCTTAATGAGGAGGTTCGGTGTTGTGTCCTTACCATCTGCAGGATTTGTTACTCGCTCTGTGTTAATGGAGTCGTGGTGGTAGTAACTGATGTTGATAGTCGGTAATGTTATTTGTTTGGGACCTTCTTCTGCGCCCATGTACCTACTTGTGATGCAACGTGCCAACACTCACGCGTGTATGGTTGTTTCCCATCGCGTGTCTTGACTTGCTGTGTGTATTTCCTTTCCCTGTCTTGCTCTCTTGTGGCACAGTCGTAGCACTGAGGGAAGTTTATAGTATACTGATGAAATCTTGCTAACTGTACAAGTCCCACGTCCATGCCTCTTACCCACTTTCTATGGATTTTTGCCTTAACGGAGGCGCTAACTCGATCAGTCCTGCAATCTTAGGTCAAAAATTATCTGGATGTGTTTCTAAGAAGCTACCAGAACTACTAGAAATGAACTCTTCCTGATATTGCCTAGCATTTCCAAACATGAAGATTAGCTGCTTAGTGATTGTGTCCAGGAGGAAGCACTGTAGATGTGCTGAGTATGGATGTAGTCGGATCATGTCAGCTCAACTACAATTGGAGTAGCTATAGTAATGATATATCGCTTAGTAGCCTACTCGTGTCTCCCAGCTATTGGCAAAAGTGCACTAATATTTCCGTGGCCCTAAGGTGCCCGACTGTTCAGCGTCAGCTCAAGGCGTCTTCAATTCCTTTTAATCTTTCTGTTGCATTTCGTGAAGCAGAAATAGTTTGGTAGGCACCGTGCTCCACTAGTGTTTCTGCTGTCAGACCAGTCTTTAGATGTCAACTGAAGTTGCCCCTCATATTGCAGATCAAGCGCTACCGAGCCTATGTGTATCTGCTGCGCTCCAAGCTCGCTGCTTCCAACGGTACGGATGGAACCTTACCCTCAGACCTGCCTGTGTTCCGGGCGGGGGAAGAACTCCCTGACGAGCGGACAGGTGCGTACGCTGGTTATGTAGAGCTTCTGTCTATGGCCTAAGGCCTTCTGTAGTGTCTTGTGTGTAGCTGACGAATGTCGACTGCTGTTTTTACACCCTCACTTGTGAGATGTTTGACTGATGTGCTCTCATGCTATAGTTCCTCGAACCTCCTCTCCTGCACTGCTGCTGAATATATACAATGCTTTCCTCGGGGCATCAGCATTTTGGGCGTTTGTACTCCATTGCGAAAATACTTAGCCAAGCAAGAAATGGGGACTGTTGAGGTCGACCGCTGTTGTCACGTTAGCCCTCCGTCACGGGTGCCACAGTTCTGAGCTCTGTTATCGACTGCAGCCGTGCAATCCTCTGGGGCGTAACGCGCCAGCCAGTGCATGTGGATGTTGATCCCATGTGGGAACGCCCTCGTGCATTGATACCACGTTTGTGTCGACGTACTCTACGCCGGTTTCTCTCTCTCTTAGATCGCCTATGTTGTGGAAACCAAGGCTTACACTAGGTACGCAATACGATAGAGCTAACTAACCTTACTGGCATTGCAGCGCTTGAGGGTATCCCAGTTTGGCTGTGCAGGCAAGTTGACTTTACCTCTACGTTTCCTGGACCCCTCAGGTTCTCATCCTTTCAAGCTGTGGAATCTTTCGAACTGTCAATAAAATACGGGCTCAGCACCGCTTCCATTCTATTCTATTTTACTTATTCTATTAGTTCCCAAGTATGGAACCCTTGGGAAAAGAGGAGAGCATCGGCTAACTATTCTTTCCACGCTGTTGTGCTCTTTGTTCCAATTAGTTCATATTGAAGACAAATTTTTGTATTTAAAGGACCGCATTACCATCCCCTCATGTGCGTGTGTGTATGCATCTGGTAAAGAGTTTATTTATGTGCGGTAGACTGGGCACGCAGTACCGCCAGTGGTGACCCTTCCTTCACTGCGTGCAGGTGGCGGTGTTGGTGACAACGGTCGCGTTGTACCTCCTCCAATACCACACCGTCCCGGCGGCGGCTCCTCAACTCTGCCCACCGACAGGTACAGTTACCAGCAAGCCATTGATAAGCACTCAATTATATGACGGCTGCTGCACTAGCTTGCGTCCTTCCCTCTATTGATCCCGGTCTTCCTTACCCTTGTGTCCTTGTGGACCCTTCAGTCCGAGGTGCTCTTAGCTAGGGCCAGCACGTCTCGCTGTTAGGGCTTCTACGACCTGAACCCTGGCCTATGTGCTGAGTTACAGCTTAGAGGTAACGCCTACATTTGCGTCTTTACTCTTTAGTTCAGTACCTGCGGTAGTGTAACATATGAGCCATACTGTTTCTGCCTTATGTTAGATTAGCTGAGGTAGAGGACGGATTGTTGGTCTGACTCGAGCAGCTGAGTAGTCTCACACTGTGGGCATTTGGTACAGAACACACGCTCGAATGCAGTGATTACCGAAGTGGACTGTCCATCCCCTCGCGATAGTTCTCTGTTTCCGATCACACTTTGATGAGAGACTCGCAGAAAATTATCTCTTGGTGGTTTATAATTTAGCTCTTATCAACGAATATTAAACTTGTGTTAGCTGTTGCTTTGATGTCGTATTACTGCAAAGTTTTGTACTTACTGACTGACGTCACAAGGCGTGACGGTTGTTCGACCTCAACATCTTACTTTTATTTCAACCCGCATGACAGTTTCAGTATATACTTTCTGTGCATCCCATAGTGTTGCCGCACAGTTAGGAATATTGGGGGTGGGGAGTGGGCGTATTTATGGTAGGGAACCGGTGCTGCATTATCTGTGATGAACGTTGATCGAATGCTCATAGAGGTAGCTTTGTTTACTTGTGGTAGCTAGTGTTGTGGTACAGGTGGTGGGTATTGCTCGAGGGAACTTACCTGGTAACTGTTGACTATATACTTGTGACATGGAGGTACGCAACGCAGTGGGTACCGGTGGGTAAACATGCACTGCAACAATAATAACGGAGATCTGCAGTGGTTGAACTTTCGACGTTATGTCAGCTGTGAGGACTTGTAATTCTCAAAAAATCAAAAGCATTCTTTCCAAAAATTTGCTGATGCTGAGTCCAAAGCGCAAGTCTGTTTCGATTCGAATATTAATAATAATTGAGCCAACTGCAGCAGCTTGTTAGGCTCATTTCACAAGTTTCAGGACGGTAGTGGTTTTCAACATATTATTTTTATGCCTGGGCATCGTGCCTCTGAGATACGCAACACCCAAAGCACTGAGGCTTCTAGGCAGTCCTCAGTCGGGAGACCCTGTCCAGCGGTCCCGCGCTTGTGGATGAGTGTTTCTGTGTGTGTTTGTGTGTTCAGTAAGAGGAAAGTTAATACTCGGCGGTAATAGTAACGTATGTTATATGATAGCTCGTCTATATGCCGCTATTGTTTCCAGTGAGGCGCGTTACTTAAATTCTATACTTTGTTACGTAGACATATCATAGCTACCAGTGTCACAACATATGATGTTCCAACCGCCCGTGTCAGCCTTGTCGTCGATTTCTTCATATGTAGAATGCTCGCTCTCAGGGGTGTATTCTGATGGGCCCTTTCCCTATCACAATCTCTATGGCTTTCACGAAGCCAGGGGCTGTCCCGAGTGCCTTCTCCGCAGGGGTTGTTTCATCTGGCCGCAGTTCTTGCTGAGAAAGTTTGTTAGGTAAGCTCTCTATACTTCCCCTTCTGTTCCGCCAGGTGGGCCGCCGAATGATGGTCGGCAATTCATCTCATGGGTCTCCTAGTCCTAGTTGCTCCCGTGTGGAGGCCACGGAAGGGACCCTCCGCACGAGTGTTCTTTCTTCTGTCTCCTTCTCTTTTCGTTTCTTTTCCTGCACCGCGTGGCTGAGCGGGTTGGTTCAGCCGAGCCGTGTAGAGTTTGAGAGGCTTTGCGCCTGATTTTCCCGCCAGTAGTAGCGCACTGAGCCGCTCGAGACTTTCCGGCAAACTTGCCGAGATAAAATTTTCTTAGCGATTTATGTAGGATGACCGAGTCTGTGCTGTACAGATCTCTCATCGAGTCGATGAGCTGATGAAACTATCACTATAATAATAATGATGATTCATTTGTAGAATTAATACTGTCGTCAGCAGGCTCCAGCTTGTAGTCGTAAGATAGGCTTGAGTTGGCAGCAGCCGCTCTGTCTTACCATTTAACACGGCTCACTTGCCACCTACACGAGGACACGTCGTGCCGCTCTAACGGCTGCAGCTCAAGTGAGTGTGTGTGTGTGCAGCATTACTAATGGCAGCTCTGTGTGGTGTGTCGAGTGACTTACTGTGTTGTAGCGAGAGACCAACACACCGCTCCGACGTGGTCGCCTGTGGTGCAGAAAGTAGCCGTTTACCGTGGGCTGGCGTGCGAGTACAGCCCAGTGTCGGGGCTCAGCTGTTGTGGAACACAAGAGACAGTCCTGGTAATGCTGCCTGTGTCGGTGGCATGTCAGACTTGTGTGCGTGTGTGCCGCCCCCCTCCCACTCAAGGGGCGTAGAATGGGCAATAGGGTTAGGTTAGTTTAGGCTCGCCCATCCTGCTGTTATTGGGAGCAGCGCCCTCAGGGCCACTCTGTAAGCCATCTTGGCCATTAGCTTGACCTTCGGGACGTCTGCCCTTTGTGCCCACTTTACTTCCTCCCGATTTTATACTCCTACTTATCTTACTTTCATCTGTTCTTTCTCTTCTTTCCCGACTTGCTGTTCGCATTCGCGTTGATAGCTACCGTACTGTGTGGGAACACCCTAGTGAATGGATAGGTGGATTCCGCGTGTTTATCGTCGAGCTGTATGTCCCTTCTTTCTTCCTCTGTGATATCGCCTGTGTTATAGAAACGGAAACTTAAACTTCTGAATGTAATAATGTGCGCGAAGCTCAACCCTTGCTAGTGAACATCTGGCAGTCCCACGAAGGCGTTTTTCTGCCGCGCGGTAAGGGGTTCACTCCTGAAAGCCTAACGTAACTTTCAGTTTCTAGTAGGAGTAGCATTCAGGCCGTGTCTTCTGTGTGAAGGACGGTTGGCCTTATGATAAGTCCATCGCTTCAATGATGAGCGTATAGTCTAACATTAGCTGCCCTTCACACCAAGACCGCAGTAGTAGCCGTGTTTAGTCTCTTAATAATTCAACATGGCCACTTTATTTCGGTAAATATATTGCAAAATTTTATTTAGTACATACATATCGCACATATTTATTGTAATCGAAAAATACTACCTATCTTTTGGTGTGTTTGACTCTCTTTAGGTGGAGTAAATCAATATGTTGTATGAAGTCAGTATCAGTTACGAACGAATAATGTCCGTTAGAGGTTACTTACTTGCTCACTTTGGCTGCTCTGGGACGAGGTGCAGGTGGTGTTATGCACGCCACTGCACGCTTGCAGAGCGCGCTCTCTCTGTTTTGGCTGGCTCCCATTCGGTTGTAACTTGTGCCTGACGGGAGTTCCTACAGCGAGTTGTCTCTAGGGTGCAGCACTGTACTAACCAGCTCGCACGTGTGTTGGTTGTACACGTGCTGACAGTTGGTGTTCTCACGTCTTTAAGTACAGTTGGTGTTCTCACGTCTTTAAGTGTGAGCCCCTTAAGTATACAACTTAAGGGGAGGGTAAAATTTCTGTTGGAGATGTTGCAACTTCTGTCAGTGCCCTCAGCCCCTCACTGTAGCTCCGCACGTACACCCTCTGTGTGCTGCTGCCCTCCTCTTCACAGTCTAACGCTGTCGCTTGTCTCTCCCTCACCGCGCACCCGCTGCAGGTAAAGTACTCAAGAGCACACACACACACAATAGTACAATAGCACTCACTTGGTATATTGCCCTCTTCTATCTCACCTCACTAGTAAATCTTCTAGTCCCGCATGGTTGCGGACTCGTAGCGTCCTCACGCGTCTCAAATCAGTACTTGGTTCTGCAAAACATTCTCCTAATTTCCAGTAACTTTTTCGGTCATCGCAAACTGTGCCTACAGTTTGTAAATGCAAGAAAAACAGCCTATATATAACAACGTTGCTCGTTGCCTTTTTATTATCTCCAAAATACTGCTGCTCTAATTATATGGTGCCCATAGTTTCTATCTTTGAAACTCCTCTGAACTCTCCCTCTTTGTTATTTGTACCACAAATATTGCATTGTTGCCTCCGTGATAATCAGTAGTTCATAGCATCCTTTCAGTTGAGTCTTTCTTTTGTTTTACTTCTATAGAATTTTTATTTAACTAGATAGCTTTAGAGTTCCAGTTGGCATTGCTTTGGGACTTTCAGGATCTGAATCGTGTTTACCTTTGGTTAGCAGATCTGTACCTTTATTAGTTGCTTCCTTTTCTGTCATGATGTGCACTTCGTCTGCGTTTGTTGAGTACCTACCAGGCGTAGGTCTTTTCCTTGCTACGCGCCGTGTGCTGCCTATTTGTTTCTTCCTAAACTAATCCTCATTTTGCTCTCGGCCGTAATTAGTACCGTGAACGCACTACACTTTATTCATTTTTCATTGATTCAACAAGTTCGCTTCCTACCTCGCATATTCTCAGCAGGCCACCATTCATTTTGCCTCTCACTTGCAGCCTCGTGGCCCCCACAGGTTGTTTTACTTTATCGTTCCCGCATTGTCTGTAGCATTTCGCTTTTAGCCTTTATTTAAAGAATTGCAAATGCTAAATCATGTTGAATTCCTGAGGAAATATGAGCATTATATGTCAGTTACTTTTATATTAGATATATATTTGTTGGTGGGATAATTAGAAGTAGCTGGCGTTGTTGAGCTGGTGTCTATGTTATCTAGATTTGCTAGCAGCTACTCAGTTAGTGCATCTCGAATTTTGTTACTGCATGCTTCTCGTCTTAGCTTTAGAGTGTCGTATTTGTTGAACGTTCTGATCGTTACTTAGTACTTCTTGATTACCGCGGTCTCTTGTACGTTACTTATTACTGTTATAGATATTTTTATTTTAATCTCATTTTCTTATTGTTTGCAGTTGTGGAGCTCTAAGTATACTGTCATGTTTTAGTTGTAGTTTCATATCTTATGCGCTTGGGCACTCAATCTTTCACATGAGCGTCTATTATTTTACGTACGTTATTTGCCATTTGGGTGGGGAGTAATTTTGGCCTGGAGGTCGTTCATATATGGCAGTTTAGAGCAGTACGCCGTTTGTGGAGCAGCAGATTGGGACAGCAGTACCTACATGTGTACTCTGTGCCACTCTCACATGTTCACTGCGCTACTAACTACAGCTAACTACTACTGCTACCCCTCTAATGTTTACTCTCCAATTATCAATACTGCCTCTTATTTGGCAGTGCGCTTGCACTGCGTGCCGTACACCACACAAGGAGGCCTCCTTTGCCTTGTGGTGCTGACTGTGTGTGGGCGCAATTTGCACTGCCGAGCCTGTGGCACAGTTGATGTTCAGTGAGCCACGCAGCAGTTGGGTAACACATTGCCTGCGTGTTGTGGACCTCCTGATGCCAACTGCACAGCATCACAACTGATGTTGCTGCGGTGGTTGTGGTCCGCCGTACTGCTGCGGTGGTGGTGGTCCGCCGTACTGCTGCGGTGGTGGTGGTCCGCCCCACCGCTTCGGTAGTGGTCCGCCGCACTAAGGTGGTGGTGGTCCGCCGGACTGCTGCGGTGGTGGTGGTCCGCCCCACCGCTTCGGTAGTGGTCCGCCGCACTAAGGTGGTGGTGGTGGTGGTCCGCCGGACTGCTGCGGTGGTGGTGGTCCGCCGTACTGCTGCGGTGGTGGTGGTCCGCCGTACTGCTGCGGTGGTG
>LQNS02000137.1:3794112-3810154 GCA_001587735.2 Parhyale hawaiensis
TGATCCGCCGTACCGCTGCGGTGGTGCTGATCCGCCGTACCGCTGCGGTGGTGCTGGTCCGTCGCACTGCTGCGGTGGTGCTGGTCCGTCGCACCGCTGCGGTGGTGCTGGTCCGTCGCACTGCTGCGGTGGTGCTGGTCCGTCGCACTGCTGCGGTGGTGGTGGTCCGTCGCACTGCTGCGGTGGTGCTGGTCCGTCGCACTGCTGCGGTGGTGGTGGTCCGTCGCACTGCTGCGGTGGTGCTGGTCCGTCGCACTGCTGCGGTGGTGCTGGTCCGCCGCACTGCTGCGGGGGTATGCCTCACCACGGCTGTCATAAGTGCGGTACGCTCAGCACATTGCCAATGAGAGGGAAACTATTGCCGAGGCTGCAGCAAGCGTGCCAATAGCCTTATAGATATCTATACTCTTTCACTCTTATTATTGACGCTTCTTTTGCTCAATTTTGTCAGTTTGTTTTCGTTGGCACCTATTGTTGATTGCATCAACCGTTTTGTTGCATTTTGTGCTCATACAAGGGGGCCGTGACTTGATGCGGCGTGTGCGGATGCCGCGCCGCTGTTAATATCTGGGCTGCTGTCCTTCGCCTGGTGGCGGTTGCAGGCACTCGCTGAACTTACACTGGCTTGGCTGCAGCAGCGGCGTAGCAGCTGACATGAGCAGCCCCGTGTGCGGTGAACCTCCCAAGTGTAGCAGTGCTGTCCTCTCATGTCACCAGTTGCGTGGCAAGCCTCAAACTGCTGTTAGTAGCGAGAGGTTCCGGACACAGCGCGGCCTTCCGTCGCTCTCAAGTGACGCCAGTGTTGCCAAGTTTAAAAGTACAATTAGCTGCAGTCCTCAATGGGAGAGCCTTTCTCCCCAAGAAGTTTTGATCCTCTTTAAAAGCTCCATCAGCATTTTTAGTGTATGAGCACCTCGTGTTGCTATATATACTACATTTGCTTCATTCGTTGCTCCCTCAGGCTTATTTTTGGGTTAACTCGTACGTTAGTTATTGATTATAAATCTAGTATGCTGAACATGCAGGTAAGCTTATAAATGCTTTACGACTATGGTTACAATAGCGCGTACTGTTCCGCCACCCAAGCGGCACTTTGGTGTCCGTAAGAGTCAGCGAAGTAATGCTGCAGCAATGTTATGACTTGAGAGGTTCCCGTGCCACTGCCCCATTCGTAGGTAGATCTTAATAGTTTTGTAGTCGTTATTGCTTGTGCATGCTGTTATTGTTGTAGTTTATTTATTCCGTCTGTACTGTATCGTGTGATCTGCTAATTTCTGCTGTGTGTTGGAACCACTACATACTCGGTGGTTATACGTGCAGGTATCTGGGGCATGTCCGATAGTTATATTTAATTTTATTTGCTCTAGCATACGCGCAGCTGCTGTCGTGCCCTCAAGCGTATATTATGACGGATCCTATCCCTGTCATAATATATATGGGCCTTAGGACCCCAGGGGAAAACCCGAGTACCTTTTCCGCAGGAGATGTTGCATCTGGCCGCAGTTCCTGCTGACGATGTTAGTTTTTGTAAAGTTAGGTAGGTTCTCTATTTCCTTTTCTGTTCCGCGAGGTGGGCTGTCGATCGAGATAGCGTACCTGGTCCGCGGGACTTCTCTCATCTCTCTCTTGTGGAAGGCCGTGAAACAGGCCGACCACTCGAGCGTCTCATACTATGCTTTGCGCCTTGTTTCCTGTCGTAGTAGCGCACGTAGGCCACGCGACAAATTATGTGGTATTTAAATGCTTCACACTCATCTCTGTTGGAATGCCTGAGTTGCGGCTACGGAGGTTAAACAAACTTAATAATAATAATAATGCTGTCGTTGCGGCAGATTGTGTAGACGCACCGTGGGCCCAACCATTCCATAGTGAGAGCGCCCTAGTGAGATGGGACTCCTTTATTTGGAGTGCATGGGAACACGAGGCATTAAATTCTGACAAAAGATATTTATTAGTTTCTGCCCGGATCTACTCATTATTGGCTTGTGATGAATTTAGAGAGCTTACTTGTTGCATAACTTGTTGAGACGTGAGTCCCTGACAACAGGAGCAGAGACTCGATACAATCAGCGTGCTGTCTGTGCCGCACTTACTACCTTTGGGTTGTTATTATTGTGTAGCGTCTCTCTAGACACTGCTCCTGCTCGCAGTTTATCGTTGCGTGCAATTTTTATTGGTTTGCCCATTGTTATGAGGACGCATTTCCTACTCTGTGCTGTGTTGTGGACACCTTCGGCGTGTAAGCCCCCTTACTTCCGCCTGCCTCAGTTAGGTCTTTCTGACGAAACTCTTCATGCTCACTGTACTTCGTCTGTTCTTGACACTCTCACGGGAGATTTTGTTTCTTGCTCTTTTCCAATTTTTCCCCAAGTGCCGTTGCTTGTTTTACTTGGTGAGCCTCGTGTTCTTTCGTTTTCTTTATGGATTGCAGCACAGGCTAGTGATGGGAGCTAGGGATGTAGGTATTAATAATACTGCTGCAAGCTCTGTGTTCCCCTGCTGGTGAAGAGCAGACTCTCATTTCTTGCTGAGATCACCTGGAGCGCGGTCATACGCTCGCTGTTTCGGATCAACTTATAGCCATACTCTCGTTGTGAAGAGCTAATTTAGCCCTGAACATGAAGAAATATTCATTGTGTCGAAGAGATATTTGTGTATCTCCACTTGGCGAGTAGCGCAGTATGTGTCTGCCATGCTCTTGACCTCGCCGTGATGCGCATAAGAGTCATGTAGCAGAGACGTCGTGTTCTGTTGCACTCGAAGTGCTCTTCACTTTATGCATAAAGTGAAGAGATGTAAAAAGCTGAACTTAGCATTTGTGAAATTGTTTGCTCGTGTACACGAGCTGCGTGCGGCTCTGTCTCCTCGTGTAGGCCCTTGGTCACTTTTTCCGCTTCACACTCTTCATTTGGCGTTGCAGTAATAATGCCCGAAAACTCCTTATGTAATTTGTTTACGCTTACAGTGGTCACAATTATTGTAGTTGTTTCATAGCCTAATATTTTTTGTCTGCTTATAGGCGATGATTCTTTTGATGTTGTCGCTACCATTGAAATCAAAAGGGTTTGCTCTTCGCATAATTGTTCTCTGTGTGCGCTTGGGCCTGCGTCCTGGGTGATATCGATTTCTTCCTCCATTGTCTAATAATGCGTGTATGACGTGCTGTGCTGAGGAGCACAGTTCCTCACGCAGTACGCGTTTCTCCTCATCGTGATATGCAATCACGGTTCAAAGATAATTCGTAATTTAAGGTCTGTAAATAATCAAAAGTTATTGTAAATCAAAGTATTGTTAGTTGGAATATAAGCGTAACTCATACTCACTTGAGGCCATGGCTGCACCGTATGCTGTGCACGCCTACCTATCTCTAGAATACCTAATACTCGAGCTGTCTTGTCACAACGTTTGTGTAATATTTTGTATATATGTAATGGTTTTGGTGAGTTCTGAGAAATCCATGCGAACATTATTAAGATCCATTCCGTAGTGAATGTTATGGACTCGCAGTAATAACTGTGTTATTTATAGTGAAGAATTACAGTGGTACATTGGGTGCGGAGTCTGCCGATGTACTAAGAGAAGTGTGGAGGGGAACGAGGTTAGTTTTCACAATAAACGCTAGTGTATGTTGAGCCGGGGCCACACTGCAAAATCGCACGCCCATCTTGCGAGCGCACCTTCACCTCACCCGTCGTCCCGAAACACAGTGAAAGTCTGTAGCCAAAATATTCTTGTACCTAAGTTGAACGACGTGCCAGCTGAACGTGCGCTTGTGCATTGAGCGTGCGATTGCATAGCATGGCTTCGGCATAAACAATGTCTTCTATCATCTCCGACTGCGGTGGACTTGCTGCATCACTAAAGGTTGAATCAATAGGCGCGAGATGTTTTCTCATGCGTGTGAGCACAGCACTGACCACCTCGTTATCACTGGACATGCTGCTGTGGTGTAGTGGTCCCGTGTACCTCGTCAGCTCCAGTGACGGTAGTTCCTGTCTGCTGTAGCTCCATCTTGTTGTGGTTTGTGCCAAGGCTGCGTTCATTTCACACGCACGCTCGTACGGTAATCTTGTGTCTAGTGTTTATCGATACGTTCGGTGCGGCATGCATTGTATTTTCGCCTAGCTTCAGTACATTCAAGACCGTTCCTGCTAGTGATCATCAATGCAAGCACTCGCTAGGTCGGGACCACACGATGCAACCGCACACACAACGTGGTGGCTGAAGTGCAACCCGCGTGTCCGCAGTTGTATAGCGCAGTTCCAGCGCTGGGCGCCGCCTGCTCTAACGGCGCATCTCCTCTTGCCATAAGCCACACTAGTGCCGAGCTGCATATAATACAAAGCAACTGTTGCGTGTAGGAACGTATCGTAAGTGCCAACATTTGCCTGCTATAGCGTTATCACGTCTACTGTTAATGTTGTTATACTTAGGTGCGTAGAGTTGCGTACGACATGTGTGTTGCCGCTACCCTCAACTTTCCGTGAGTAGCGCAGACCCGGTAGCTACAATGCATAGGTTGTAATGAGATTGGTGTTGTACCGTTCTGCCAAATCTGACCCTTATATAAGTAAGAATTGTTGCGATACTATAGGTATCTTGTCACGTTCTACCATCATTGTAATAGTCAGGAAAGCAATATGTCTGTTAATCATCGCTCCTGCTGGTGTAGTTACACGTCGTTCCATCTGCTGCACGTCTCCGTTGCGAATAGCGGCGCGGCTTCGTGCTGGAGTGAGAAATTGAATTGCTCCAGGCACGTTGCCAACTTTCACTTCGTGGACCTCAAAAATGATTCGGCAATCCTTAACGAAACTAGCTGTAGTCGCCTCATAAACGTCAACTTGTTGCTTATGAGCACAGACGCGATACACCTTCCCTTCCGCTCCTCACTTGCCATCGTGTAGGACTTAGTCCCACGGTTCTAGCTGCCTTCCTTAAGATGACTTCCTTCACGAGCGGATACCCTCCAAAATCGTCACAAATTTCTAAATTGTGCTACCCTTGAAAAGAAAAGTTTCATTAGACTGTAGGTTCCATGTTGAAAAATTTTTCAGGTATCTTTCTTCGGGCCGTCTATCTTTCGTGCCCACTTTGCTTCCTTCCATTTTCATACTCCTACTTGCTCATGCTTTATTCTGATCTTCCTCGTGTTTCCTTACTTGCTGTTCCCATGCGCGTTGATCCTGTGTGTCCCTTGCTTCTTCCTCTATTAGATCGCCCTTGTGGAGACGGAGGTTTAAACTACTCAATATAATAATAAGCTGCTCTGTACCTGTTGGAGAGCTGAAGGTACGGACTTTGGTATCACTGCTATTGCACTCCAGTCCATATGGTATTCCTCTCACAACAGCAGTAAAAAATAAACTCTGCAGAGGCAAAGCACTGACTAGTAACTGCTGTAGTCCCAGTAGCTGTTCTGTGGACCCATGGATGGCTCCCACCTCCCCATCGTGACCAGTTGTCACGCGGCCTCGTGATACTCACCGGCTCACGTCTGTATATCGTGTCGTCTGGTGACGCTGGACGTCATCTGACCGACCGCCGCAGCGTCGAACGGTTGGGGAGCCTTCGGGAATGTGGCCTGAAAAACTTCTCAACACGAGACATAACAAAGAGATGAATATCTGCCTACAGTCTAAACAAATTCGTCTTTAAAGGGTACTAAAATGTAAAAATTTTGTGACAATTCTGGAGAGTATCGACATGTGAAGCACGTCAGATTAAGGAAGCTAGCTATAACTCTGGAGCTAAGTCCTACACGTTAAAGTTTGGTCTAGGTAGGAAAAGGCGTGCTGGGTGCCTTTGGCTTGTAATAAGCTTAGCATATTTTACTATCATTTGGATAGAGTTTTCCGTTGTGTATTCAAATGTCTTCTTTTCTTTGTTGTGGTGGTGGTTGTTGCTTCTCTATTACTAATTGGCACAGCTTATCGCTATACTTTTGAAGGACGAAAATTAAGCACGTGCCGTGAACTTTAGAAATTCTCACAGTCTACGGCACTGTTGAGGCCGCTATTTTAATTTAATAATTTGATGCTCTAGACTATGAATAACCGTGATGAATTTAATCAACTTATTAAAATATCTACTCATTTTGTAGGACAAAAGGTAGCATCGACGTGACCACAGTCATTACTGGAAGCAAACGCTTCGGTTTCTGCAAGTACAAACATTTGTAATTAATTACAAAATTTCTATGTGAAAAGTCAGTAAAATTATAATGATATATCCATGAGCAACAATGTTAGTGGCTCAATACCTATGTGGCAGTTACTAAACTAGAACAATATCTTTGGTGTAAAAACTGGCTAAGCAGAATAGACCTGAACGGTGTAGCCAGCTGTTACTGTGCTGTGAGAGTATTATTAACTTGTGCTTGGCATTATTTTAACTTAAGAATGTAATCTCTTGATGTGTGCCACAGCCCCCCGTGTTGGTGGAGGGTCCGTTGGTGTGCGCTGAGCGCAGGCTGGGGTACGCACAGTTACCCTGGCAAAACAGTCACTGCTGTGCAGTGGGTTTGTTGGCTCTGTTTCTGTTGCTGGAAGATAAAATATAATTGAGTGCTCAGACTAACCAGGGTTGCGGAGTCGGATGGCTGAGTCTGACTCCGACTCATACTCTTTGGACCCCCAAAATAATCGACGCTGATTCGATTTCTTGACAAAATCGCTCAGTTGCATTGAGAGGTGTGGTCCGCTGCTGAATAGCCTCCTGTGGCATGGCAAGTAAGAGGACCTGATACACAGGGCTACTACCAATGCTCAAAATGTACTTGGACGATACCTACACAGTGTGTAGTCAGGTGTGCACTCGAAATTATGCAGATTGCGAGCAGGCGACTGTGCGTTTCGTCCTTCAGTTCTAAGTGCCACTTGCGATCATCGATTAGGTCATTTCCTGGCACTTGCTCGCATCGGGCTGCCGATCTTTGTGCTCTTGGAGAAAATTAATTAGTTGTGTGGGTATTTTCCGAGAGCGTTGAGAAAATACCTAACATGTTTTGTTGGGCGATGCAGCGGTGTCGGAGAAAGAAACCGCCTGATTTTTTTATTATTTTTTTTTACTCCTAATCAGGGTTGCAGAGGTCAATTTCTGGAACCCGGAGTTGTAGTCAAAAACTTAGCTGACCGACTACACAATCCTGCTAATAATGGTATCTAGAGTTACCCTCCGTAGCAAACGAGTTCAGGAGGAGTACCCAGTTGATTGTTTGGTTTGGACTCCTATAACTGTCTTTTATACACCACGACCATTGCGTACGTGCTGATAATTACAATAATTGATTGATAAAACGTTTGTTATATTCATTAAACAGGCATATGTACCGTATGCTTTAAATTTACTGGTGTCTTTGCTGACCTTGTGTCATAATGTGGGCAAACAGTAGAATATTTCTTAGAATTTCAGTTGCTTCATTATGTGTTGAAATCCTACAAAAATTTGAGACTAACGGAATTTACAGAATTTCATCTCCAGCCTGAGACCTTACGGCAGTGCCGAAAAATGGAATTCCCCTCAGGGGGCATAGGATGTTGTAGGGACTAGCGCCCCTAGGGGATCCCCCATAGATACTTCTGACTAAGCTTGAACTTCGGGACGTCTGTCTTTCGTATCCACTTGGTTTCCCGTAATGTTCATACCTGCTACTGATCGTACTTTCTTTTGTTCTTTTTCTACTTTCCCGACTTGCTGTTCCAATGCGCTTTGATCTTGCGTGGGAACACCCTCGTGCGTGAGTTCCACATTCCTTTCGACTTTTTCTATGTTCCATCTTTCTCTTGCTGGAACACAAAGTACGCTATAGGTATGGAGGCTTAAACTGTGAACATAATTACGGTAAGGAAGTTAGAGGTATCCTGCATTGCCCATGAAACGTCCTAGAATGTTGCAGCTCTCGGCTGGATTTTGCTTGACTGCCACTGAGCTACGCAGCTGTCACTACTCCTAATGCCGGAGCCACACTATGCAATCACACGCTCAACTCGCACGTCGTTCAACTTAAAGTACTTTCGATGAGTATCTTGGCTACTGACTTTCACTGTGTATCGGGACAACTTACGAGCTGAACGTTCGCTCATAAGCTGAAGAGGCGAATGTATAGTGCGGCCCCGGATGGTTTGCATGGTCTTGGCTGTAATGCGTATTTGTTCTATACCGTGTGGGCGCTCTAGCTGCCTGTCGTGTGTGCGTTGGGCACCATGCCACCAATGCATCCTCCCGTTGTTCCAACATAAGGATAACTAGTGAGACTTTTTTCTTGTTAGTGTTTTGGACTTTGGTTTATGTGTGCGTGTGGAGTATTTAGTATTGTCACAAATGTAGTTGTGTTTTGTTAGGTGGTCGTAAGTATTTATAAAAAATTCTGACGTATGTTTTTTATCATGTAGTGTTAAAGTGTTACATCCTTGATACATAACTTGGCAAGTGGGTCAAATGTTTGACATTTAAAGAGGCATCAAACGCAATCATCTGTGGGACACCAAGTCATTAGATGGACGAGGGCAGAGCGCTGCGTGCCAGAGCGCTCTAATCAATGGAACCGAAATGCTCTCATGTCGCTTCAGGTGCCTAAAAGAAAATAACTTAAGTTACTTCAGAAACAGCATTGTTCTGTTAAGAAAATTGGATTAGTAACGTAGCCTTTACATTGCAACTGGCAAAACAAATGTGAAGGGTGACTCAAGACACTCCAGGATGGCAGCTTACATATTAGGTGCTGTCCTTGCTTAGCTACTATTCTTTGGGAAGCTTCATACCGAATACGACAGCCTATTTTCATCTGTTCTTCCTCTTCTTTCCCGACTTGCTGTTCCCATGGGCGTTGGTCCACCTTCGTGCATGGGTTCCACGTTTCTGTCGACATGCTACTACATGTCCCTTCCTTTTCCTCTCTTGAAGCCCCATAGTTGTGTCTTGGGAGGCTTGAACAACTAATATAATAAAACTACGACAGCGGCACAGCCTACAGCTGCCCAGTGAATGTTGGTCAGATGAGTCCATGTCAGTTGCTATGCTGAAGTTGACTGGTTCGTGCTTGGGTTCATGACAGTAAAACAGCACGTTAGGCTGCTTCTTTTCACCCCCAAGACCGAAGTGTCACTGAGTGAAGGGCTTTAGTTCCATTGGCTGGTGCGGTCAGTGTCGGCTGGGAGGTACGCGCGACAGCAAGGGCCTTGGTGTGGGACAACGGCTGCCAGGGCTGCCGAGGCTGCATCAGGGCTTGTGTTTAACTCAAAAGACTCCTTTCTCTCCCCAAAATTGCCCCACCCTGAATTTTTCTTAACACTGTAGGCCCATTTTCACTGACTCCTAATTCTAGCCAGGTTTCGACTCCTTGTACCCCAGATATAGCCGACTCAGACTCTGCAGCCCTGGTACCTACTGGTCTTGATATGTGTTGGTGTACAGCGCACTAATATGTTGTTGCCTCAGTATTGGATGATCATTACCAAAGAAATCATTTATTTGTTGTTATAATATCATACTTCTGTGTTATATTACTTACGTAGTACCTTATATCGTGTGCTGTTGATATATTGTCCATAATAAACCTATTACCTTTATTGCCCTTGTTTTGCTTGCATTTTACCCTTCTAATATAACCTCTGCATGGTAATATAAGTTAGTTAACTCACAGCTGCGTCTCGTACTGCTCACGAGTGGTGCTCAACTAACTTCTTATTGTATATTAACATCTAACCTTTTTATTGTAATGTTCTTGTGAATCCATGGTTTGTTGTTGTTCTTCATTGCTATGCTGTTCTTTGGCCCCTGTGCTACAATACTCAAATGAGCAAGGTCTGGCAGCGCGTTAAAAAGATGAACCGGGAAACCACGCCACGACCCTCCTTGTATAAAGGAGACTGGCGAGGTGATTGTGGAACCTGACCGTGTCGCTTGGCTCGATATTTTAGCAAGGGCAGCAGTGACGCGACTTACCCGCGAGCTTTTCAGACGAAAAGGAGAAGATTGAAACGAGACCCCCTGAACTTTGCACCCGTCGCGAAGGCGACGAGGTGCCATACAACGACCCAATCACTGCATTGGAAGTCTATAACGCACTCACACAATGCAAACATACAGGTCCCGGCCCTGATGGTATACGCTACAAGATGTTGAAACGCATGCACCATTCAGCGGTTCGAGCACTCCTGACAATATTCAACAAAATTTGGACAACGGGTGACTACCCGGGACAGTGGCGCCTCGCCACTGTACTAGCTTTCATAAAACCAGATAAACCTCCCACGGAACCAAGTAGCTACCGTCCTATTGCGCTGACTAGCTGCCCCGGAAAAATCATGGAGAAAATCGTGAACACCCGCCTGGTGAAATATCTACAAGCCAACAAGCTCCTCTGCAACGTTTTCGACGGTCCCGTAGCACCACCGATGCCATCGTGCGTATACAAAATCACATCATAGAGAGCAAGACACCTAAGGGACACGCTATTTGTGTCTTCTTCGATCTTAAAAAAGCATACGATACAGCCTGGCGACACGGAATACTCTTACAACTACATAAAATAGGCATAAGAGGTAACACGGCCTATTACTTGCAGCAATTCTTGAGCGTGCGACGTTTCAGGGTCAGAGTGGGCCTTCTCCCCTGAGATGACGCAGAATGAGGGGGTTCCGCATGGGAGCGTCATTAGCTGTACCCTGTTCCTACTAGCAATAAAAGACATCATAGCAGACCGTCCCCAATACGTGTACGGGTCACTATACGTAGATGACCTGATGCTATACTCCTCACTACATCTGGAAGTTCTACATCGACGACTGAAGCTAGCTATTGGACGCATATGGACAACGGATAAACTATCACGAAGACGTTAAATTCCTCGGATTGTTAATAAATAGAAGACTGTCTTGGAAACACCACATCGAGATGCTTCGAACACAGTGCATGTGTAGGCTCAACCTACTCAAGCACCTGACGACACTGTCGTGGGGCGCCCACCGGCAAACCCTTTTATATCTCTATCAAACTCTTGTACGCTCTAGACTAGACTATGGCTGTGTCGTATATCAGTCCGCGAGGACTAAAGTCCTAAAACGACTGGACGCTGTGCACAATGCAGCGCTAAGTCTATGCACCGGAGCCTTCCGTACATCACCCATAAGCAAGTCTCCTCGCTGAGAGCGGCGAACCCTGCCTGCAGCAGCGCATGGCGCAACTTACCTATCAGTACTTAGCCCGCTTAGAACAACTCCCTCGATCCCCGGCCTGGGACAGTTTGTGCCGTAACCGGGCAGAGGGAGCAAACTTTCCGTACACACTTCCTTCCTCCAGCGACTCTGAAGCCCTCTACTTCATAGCTGAAATCGAGCCATTCAAGATGGCCCGGGTCCTGTCTAGGGACAAACCAACCTGTCGCATACCAGTTTCAACGTTTTGCCCCGGCACGCAATACCCAAAAAAGAAAGACTCGCATCCCTTCTTACTGAAAACTCTCTTCACGGAGCGCGTGAGAGACCAACACGGTGACTGTCCACATTTATACTGATGGCTCTAAGACGGGAGACTGAGTTGGATGCTTAGCCACTACGTCTGATGAAACTAGAGCATACCGGCTATTACCGGAGACCTCGACTTTCACCGCCGAGCTGTTCGGCTTGCGCGTAGCGTTGCTCCTCATTGGAGACAGCGATGAAAGGAACTTTACAATATTCTCTGACTCATTGTGAGTGTAGTACAAGCCATCCGAGCATACGACAGCATCAACCGAATAGTAAGTACGATACAAAAATTGCAAGAGGATGGAAAGTCCGTGCTTTTCTGTTGGGTGCCTGGTCATGTTGACATCGCTGGCCATGAGCTTCCTGATGAGAAGTCGAGGCAGGTGGCCCTGTCGGATTTGCCCGCGCCAAACCGTGCAGTCCACTGCAGAGGCTATTACCCACTAATCAAACGAAACCTGCGGGAGCTGTGGTAATCCCAGTGGCTGGCGCAGAGAATAAATTACGAACAATCAAAGACAGTGGCACTCGTCAAATAGCGACGACCGCCGAATGGACGTCGTACTGTGCCGCCTACGTATTGGGCTCACGAGACTTACTCACGACCATCTGCGGATGAGGCGTCTACAACCCTATTGCGACGACTGCGTCGTACCTCTCACTGTCTTGCATTTGATGGCCGAGTGTCCCACCTTCTCCGACGAGCGGAGGGAATGCTATCTGAACCTGCTTGGTTGAGATGCTGATTTCATCTTCCGAGGAATGCTTTCTGAGGAACCTCGTGGCCAATTTAATAGAAATGCCCTGAAGACACTTCTTACCAGATGTGGCCTCTACCACAAACTGTGATGATAATTGCTATTATCAACTACGGCTCTAACCCTTTTTTTGTGAATTACATATACTATTTGTAAAACTGATAATGATAATAAAGTTCTCTTTGCAACTATTTTATAATAGAAAATGAGACAAATTCCGCGCCCTAGTGGCGCACGAGCCTGTGGCTAAACGCAGGAATAGTTCGGCGCGATATAGGCAGTGTACGTCAAGCGCTTGTAAAATCTCTGCTGCTGCTGCTACTACTACTACTACCCTGTGCTGCAGCTCCAAGGGAATTCGCCTCGGCAAATTTTACCATAAAGTATGTATAAAATATAAATTATAAAATTGTAGTCTAATCCAGCCGAAGTAATTGCATCTACGGGACTCTCAACTAACCTAACTTATTCAGTGCACCCTTGGTTACATTTGACTGTTGTATGTAAAACAATTATTGTATGTTGATTTTATAAGGGAAACTTCGAGACCACTAAATGTTTCAAAACTAAACAAGTGGACTTCTCGCGTGACAATGTCCGCGCGTCCCAAGTTTCCCTGGGCGTTCTTCTTCGGTCACAGCTGCAGTCTACCACAGAGTCTATAAGACGTACTGAGCAAATTTGCGTACTGGTCAACTCGCTGTAAGGTGTTATCTGTTGGGATAGTTTCGTCGAGATGAGCTAGTTTTGCTAGCGAACTAATGCGAGTTAGTATATCCGTCCAACTGTTGTATAGTGTCTGTAGTTTTTCGTAACAAATTGAACCGTAGTTTCAAAATCCCTTGAGGGATAAACGTCCGCAATTTCAGTTGTGAGCGTTGGTTTCGCCGCTCTGGGTCGAGTTTCAAACACTAATCTATAGCCCTTGCAGCGTAACCAACGCGCCTGCCTGATGTTCCGGACACGTTACTGCAATTGAGCTAAGCTCATCCGATGGAACTCTACCAATCGATAACACATTTTCTACACTAAATAGTTACGAGTATTCTAACAATAATATATTTCATTTGCCGGGTAAACTGTCAGTTTCATAGTATTATACGTACGGACTAATTGGATGTAACTCCCTGTGGAACGTATATATTGTTGCTACAAACTGTGAGTTAACTAACTTTGTTGATTACAGAGTGGTGTGAGTGCCGCCTTCCTGCTGTTATTTCACCGTATTGGTTGTAAATCAATAACAGCAGTAGTTCCCTTTACAAATTAGGTGCTTCCACACTTGTTTCCGTATCTATAGCGGCGTGAAGATATCGCGGCGCACTAAGAAATGTGTAATTTAACGTTTTGCAAATAGTAATGCAACTTCTCGTATTCATTTGAAATGATCAGTTTTCTTGCATTAGCTTCCGACTTTGTGAAGTTAGACATCTGTTGGTAATTGTTTGTATTTGAAGGTGATCGAAGATACTGCTGCTCTGCACAGTGCATTTCTCAGAAGCTCTCATTTATTGTTTCGACGACATATGATGACCACTCACTCCACTCTGTAGGCACCACCTCGTCCCGCATACCGTGCTGCTGTACTTCAATGAATGGAAGACCTCGCCTTAATATCTTCGCTGTCTTCTGCCAGCTCCAGCACTGAACATTTCTGCGAATTTTTTGCTTCTGCACTGAAAACATATACTACCCTTTCTGCAAGTTTGTCATATATATATATATGCCCCTCTCTTACCTTACTGCTGCAACTTCCAATTAACTTCAGTTTCGCTAAGTTCGCATTACCGTATCCAGCTGCTTGCTGTCTTCATTACGTTTCATTCCCGTGACACTCCTGCTTCCGCAAGTAAGTCCTAAATCTTTGTTGCGGTATTCTCATGTGCTGCCGCGCATCTCCGCTTGGCTTTCGGCTTTTGAGTTCACATTGCCTTGCCCTTCTCTTGCTCCGTTGTTGCCCCTATGTGACTTAGGGTCATCGTTACGTTACCGGTGACGTGGTGCTTACCAGACCCTATGTTGCGGAGTGCCTTCTTCCACACCGACATACTCTCGCGAAGTATCGTTCTACGCATAACAGAATCGGGTACTTGTAGCCTTTGACTCTTAGGAAGGACGTGGCAGAAGATAACAAAGAAAGACTGGGAGTATTGGACCTGCACGTGTGTACGACACTGAGGGCTCTGCTGAATGCAGAAGAATTGATCTTATGCCCCCCAAAATGCCTCCAGAATATGTGCATTTACTCAGACTAAGGGGCTAATTACATGTTAGTGCCACTATCGCGGAAGTAGCTACCTAATGGCTGTGGTACTCGCTAGCCAAATGCTGAGGAAGCTCTCGCAAGCGCGCAAAAAGCACCTTCCTATCCACACGTGAGAATTGTCCGTTGGTCAAAAAACTTCGAGCTCCGTTCATCTGAACGACGTTGTCATGGCTACGGACTACACACCATGACAAAAATACATCTAACAAGCAGAATAATATAATAGATGCTACCCAATGCTTTCAAAAGTAATATTAAGTCCAATTGTATGATAAAATATCTTGAAAATTTTAAACTCGTTGCGACTTCGAAAGCGAACGTCTCTGGGTGTTTCTCGTGGCGGTTTGTTGACATAATTTCACGCATATACCCAGTGTATCGAGCGCAAAAATGCTGCTTGCTCTATCCCCGAATCCTGCGCAAAAGCGGAGAAGGTTTTTAGACGTCGATTTCCCGCGCAAAACTCGGATACTCGATCTTTTGGATAGCGTGTGGCATCGCCATAAGTATTGCGCTTTTAGGCATCTAACTTCTTAATCTCGCCGATAATTCGGCAATCAGGCCCACGCTCAATTTCAGACCGAGCGTTCAGTTCGCACGTTGTTCAGGCTACCGTATCTTTGCTACCGACTTTCACTTCGTATCGGGACGACCTGCGAGCTGAAGTCCCCTCATCAGCTGGGCGTGCAAGTGCACAGCGTGGCCAGGCGTTAGACAACTGAGCGATGCAACCACACCAGATGCCTCACGCAATACTTAATGACTAACATTGTGTGTCTTGCAAGCTGGACGATTCGCCGTTACAGCGCGATACGTGGCGGTGCCATGTTGCCCAAACCTTATATTTTGCTTCTACGGCGGCGTGTTCGGACGGCCAGGTCCTGGGTTGCTTGCTGCTGAGCCTGTGTTCAGAAGTTGTGCCCACACTTATGCTGTTATAAAGCGGTCCCACACTCAGCTTATGAGCAGACGCCTCTAAGGGGGGCATAAATTTGCCATAGAGATAGGTTAGTTTAGGTTCGCCAATGATGGAGCAGGGCCCTTTTGGACTCTGTATAGGTTACCTTAGCCATTAGCTAGGCTTACGGGACGTCTTTCGTGCCCACCTTGCTTCCTTCCGATTTCATACTTCTGCTGATCTTACATAATGCATTTGTCTGTGCTTTCTCTTGTTTTCCAACTTGCTGTTCCTATTTAAACGCGTTGATCCTGTGTGTAGGAAAACCTCTGTATGTGGGCTACACGTGTCTTTCGACATACGATATGTCCCTCTTTTTCTTCTCTAAGAACAGCTTAAGGGGGTCGTTTAAGCGAAAATGGTCAAAATTATAAATTTTCTGTTTTTTGCTCAAAAAGTGTCTTCAGGTATGGGGGCATTACGTCCCAAATTTGTAGGGGGCTAGCGGCACTAGAACCCCCCGAAAATGGGGGGAGAAATGGGTCCACAGGGGGTCCAAATTTGCCTTTTTTTTTGCTGCAAAATCATCAGTATACCAAAGGCTATTGTATACCAAATTTCTAGGGGGCTAGCGGCACTATAAATGAAACAT
>LQNS02000137.1:3819906-3840878 GCA_001587735.2 Parhyale hawaiensis
CCTTTTCAGCCTACTGCATTTCAATAACCCTCGTCAGCCTGCTGCATTTCAATAACCTTTTCAGCCTACTGCATTTCAATAACCCTTGTCAGCCTGCTGCATTTCAATAACCTTTTCAGCCTACTGCATTTCAATAACCCTTTTCAGCCTACTGCATTTCAATAACCCTTTCTAGCCTGCTGCATTTCAGGAATCCCCTGTAGTCCGCTTACCAGCACCCCATTCCTCCACATTATTCACAATTTTGAAAAGTACCACGCGCGCCAGCAAAGCGCACCCTGGCCGTGCCATGTAGTAGCTCTCGTGCTGACTAATGGTGATTCCAGAGACGTCTTGCAGTCACAGCCCAGTTAGGACAGGTTTCACACTGTTGTCTTTTGACGCCGTCATTTATACGTTCATGTGTTTGTTGCTACCTTATGGGTGGCGAAAGAGCGCACTCTAATTTGAAAGAAATATCCACGACTTCACCAGTGATGCCTGCTAAATGCCAGCTCACATTACGGCGAACAGTGTATCAAATCTTCTGGTTTACGTGTAGTGATATAATTAGCGTTCCAACACTTAGTGCTACGTACGGAGAACAAAAGACAATAGTGTGCACGTGGCTTTTGGCTACCGCTACCTGAAAAACGTAACCGTATGTAACCCGGAGCTCTGTTGCTGTATGCGGTTCCTAATCTGGTTGTGGCTGCCACACGATTTTGAGCTGCTGGGGGCGACTGGAGCCGGGGCCGCACCAAACATTCCCACGAACACCGTGATGTAAGGATCGGCAGCTCGCATGTCATCCACACCACCGTATCTATGCTACCGAACTTAAATATATTTCGGAATGATACGTGAGCTGCTCATCCTCGCTTCCAGTTGTTCGTGCAAATGGATATGTGGCCTCGGCATGAAGTGTAACCAAAGTCACCCTTAGGTGGCGACTGCAACACGCAACAGCTAAAGTTTGTTTGTCTTCCACCCACACGCTGCGCAGGATGGTCCCTGGTGCGCGGCCCACCTCCTCGCGTGCCCACCTGTCGCTGCCCCTCACCCGCTCCCACGTGCCCCACTACCGCCACACCACACTATAGTGGGCACCTGCTCTACGTTACGTGCCCCCACGATGTCGTTATTAGTTCTTCTACGTGCTCGTGCCATGGCTACATTACTTCTTGTTTATTACAGTCCACTGTTGGTATTCGTTTCGAAAGTGTGACGAAATTGCAAAATACCAACTTCCTGTCGTCCACTTCTCTCAACACTTCCCTACTCCGCAATCAAGACCCGTGTTTGTGTATTCCACCGTGGAGACGCATCTCATGTTGTATTCTTCATATTACTTATTGTGAGCTGTGCGAGAATTCATTAAATTTACAAATCTCTGCAATATGCGCAGCACCACTTTAGGGTAAAATTTTGTAAGCTGAAGCGCTGCACTGGGAAAAGTGCTATAACCATTCGAGTCACATAGCGATTAGGTCATTTTTTTGGGGGGGAGGGGCAAGCAATACAAACACTGAAATGACTACAAGCACATACTCTAAGAGTTTATGCACTCATTTCTTGTCCACAGAGATTCTAACTCCCCTGAGGTCGAAATATTTTTTACCCCCAAAATGACCTTATCGCCATTTGCCCCGAATGGTTATATCTCAAAACCAGTAGGCTTTCTCATGTGTCAGGGGGGAAATACCTGCCTTTGCACCACATGCGGTACTGTGTAGTTTTGTGGTGCACACAGGCACGCCAGACCAGGTATTGCTCCTCAGTGCACGGGAAGCAACTGGCTTAGGACATCACTGTACTCAGGGAGTGCTGCTGCCTCACGCTTGATACGGACACAAGTGTGTCATCGGGGATATTTTGTATCCTGATGTCCGCTTCAGGTAAACTCTAGCTCTTTACTGCGAAAGAAATTGTTTTCTCAACTATTTCTAACTTGCGTCATCCGTGCTGGGCGATTGATTTGCGTGAAGAATTTTAAAGATGGAAGGCTGCAGGTTTTAGTAGTTTCCGCCAAGACGGTAAGTTCTTATCGGATTTTGCCCTTTTGTGTTTCTGTCTGCTAGCAATATAGTTCAAAAGTTATGAACGGATCTCGCCCTCAGAGGCATATTCTGGCGGGAACTATCCCTGTCAAAATATTTTGAGCCTCACGAACCCAAGGACTGTCCCGAGTGCCTTGTCCGCTGGGGATGTTGCTGCTGGCCGCAGTTCTTGCTGAGAAGGTTAGTTTGTTAGGTAGTTTCTTTATATTTCCCCTTCTATTCCGCGAGTTGGGCCGCCAAATGGTGGTAAGCGACTCATCCATTTGGATCCTCTGCACGGACGTTTTCTTTCTTCTCTCTCCTTCTCTGTTTGTTCTTCGTCTTTTACCCTGTGCCGTGTGGCTGAGTGAATTCGTTCTTCTGAGCCGTGTAAGATTCGAGATGCTTTGCGCTTTATTTCCCCGCCAGTAGTAGTGCACTCGGCTGACTGAGACATTCCGGAAGGAATGCTCAGATAAAACATTCATATACTGAGTGATGTGGCATGATAAACTGAGTTTCGCTGCTTAGATCACGTCGTATGACGTGGGTCAGCCAGGAAATTTGCGGGAACTGCTAAGAATACTACGGATTAAAGTTTGGTGATGATCCGTTGGTCTGTGTGTCTGCTATTACCTCCGCTAACGAGGTTATGTTTTCGTCAGGTTTGTCTGTTTGTCACCAAGATAATTCAAAAAGTTATGGACGGACTTTGACGAAACTTACAGGGATTGTTAGGTATGTTAGGAGGAACAAGTGATTAACTTTTGGTTTGGTTTGTTTGTCTGCTTACCTAAAAATTAATGGACTTTACAAAGAGTAAAGGATCAATTTTTTTATACTCTGGTTCTTCATTTGTTTGTCGCGGTGCTTGATTTTTTGTTTGTTAGTGCACTAACTAAAAAAGTTATGGATGGATCTTTATGAAATTTACAGGTATTGCTGGTAATGTTGAAAGAAATAATTAAGTTTTGGTGATGATCGGTTTGTCAGTTTGTGTGTTTTACTTATGTTTATTAGAATGTTTGTTGGTAGCATAACTCAAAAAGTTACGAACCAGAAGTTGTTAATGCCGACAAGAGGCAGAAATGATCAGATTTTGGTGCTGATACGAAGAAAATTATGGTTTCTTTGCCAATTTGAATTTTTCATTACCGTTGCCTCGCTTGGCGGAGATATGCGCTCTCGAAGTGCTGTAGTTCTGTCTGTAGGCAACATAATTCAAAAAAGGGGCCTACACGACAGTTGGAGCAACTGCACGGAATGCCACGAGCCACAGTTTATAGTTCGGTGGTATTCCAGCAGTGCTTTTATCTACTTGTCTACCATGTAATATTTCGTTTCGTGGCACAGGTTTAGGCTCACCGAGTGCAAGAGTAATCGGTTGCTTATTCATTCGGGCTCTGCATTCGAAGTTTTATTTTAGCCAAAAACTTCTTCCTCTATAACAACTTGAGCTCAGATGATTGACACGCTAATGTAGTTCGAAACCGACACTTGGCTGGTGTGCACTGAGATATCTTCGTTGCGGTTAATTTATATTCACTTTTTAAAAAAGATGGAAGTTATAAGACTCCTGTTCAATATTAACTTCCCAATACAGAAATTCCTCTGCCGAACTGCTTTGGGCTGTTGTTGTAGTAGTATTGAAGTTTTTTTTTATCTTTTGCTAAATATAATCGTCAAACGGCTCTGAAAAATTATGGAAAATGCTGACAACTATAAATTGTTTCCATTGGGAGCATGATAATGTGAATCAGCTTTATTCATGGATGGATGGATCTATTTTACCAGTATTGGGCCGCTGCCCTGCTAGTGATGTTATCCCCAGGGGAAAATGTTTGTGTATAGCGTCAGATAATATCGCTATGGTCTTAACTCTGTCCAACAAGACTCCGGTGTCACAATGTGCTCTTTACACTGTTTTACATGCTACTCTTCTTGTGGAATGTTGTCGAGAAGAATGAATTATGCGTAGTTTGAATAGATTTCATTTTCGAATATTTGCCTGTAGAGCTGCTGTTGCCGGCATGGCAGCCAATAGGAGCAGAGCTGACTTCGCAACTTTGCGCAGGCGCGTTCTGCAAAATATTGTTTTCTTGTTTCGCAGTCCTTTTGGGATTGGGACGTTGAGTAAAAGTATGCTTTAGTGCGTAAGCAAAGCTGTCTTGAAGAACTCTATACTCTGAAATAATTCTTGGCCGCCCTAAAAGCTTAAACCGCATGACAGGTTGTGGGGCGACCCCGAAGTTGGTTAGGGTAAAAAGGGAGTATGTCCACCAAATGTTCCAGGACGTTCGTCACATTCCAACCAACTTTTAGACATGTAATTGATGTTTAACATGCTGTGCATATTACCTGTGTTGTACAGTCGTTATTGTAAGATACGTGGCGAAAAAATATCAAAAGTTTCTTTCCATAATGAAATGTTAATTGCTTCGTCCTAGAAGTACACGTAGACTGAGGTACAGCTCTGTTATACCTATGATATATGAGTGCGCCGGTCTGTCATGATTCTTCTGTACGTGACTTATTTCAACTTCATTCATAATTACTACGAGGTTCGTAAGATCTATAAGTGTCTTCGTATTAAAATAATAAATCCCCGCTGGCGTCGTAACGGAGTAATAGAGAGTGGCTGATAATGTCATTATTAATGTAATGTAATGTAAAGTAAATTAGCAGGTGTTATTAGGGTCGTAGACTGAAAGTATATAGGAAGGCTTCGATGCAGGGCTCTGATATGCAGTTTTATTATTCAGATACAAAATTTTTCCTCTCAGGGAATCCCAAATATAGAGCCAAAATATAGAACTAAAATAATGGAAGGGCGTAAAATAAGTTGATTACCTGTCTACTGTTTGTGTCGCTGACATATCAGTGTCTCAAAACTGTGTTAATTTAAATCGGGTCGTAAGCTAAAAATGTAACGAATTATTTATTTTTTAGCTCTTTTACGACCCTAAATGAGAACAAGGTTTTGAATAGGTAGCAAGTCCATCGTAAACCTGAAGTAAGCAATTGCATTGATGCTGCCTATTTCCATGTCCTAAAGAAAGTCGTAGCGCAAATTATCGTGTGCAGTAATAATTTAAATCGACGTCGTAATATTCCCTATATAGATCGTCACAATGGCTTACAGAAACATGGAAATATGATTAGACTAATGCGAACAAAAACTCAAAAAATATTTATATTCCCAATAAAACTACTTTACAAGCAATTCCCTCCCTCTCTCATTTAAAAATTAGCAATTGTGACTTACCTCTGCCGCACCTGAAGGGTTTATGGAGAAAAGCCTCTGGTGAGATCAGAAAATGCGTAGGTTTATGTTTGTTCTACGCTCGTCTAATGGAATAATGCGTGTGGTAGATATGTGGACAATGTACTTTTTTATACTTATTATCATGCTATTTGATCGCTTCTTTGTTTTTGATATAGCCTCTTTTTGGATATTTTACTTACAGTGTAATGTTATTTCCACTCTAGAGTAGTACCGTTAGTTAGTACGAAATGTTACCTACAATACTCGAATGTACTCACAGCATTCGGTGCTGCACATCTTGCCAGTTTCTTGTACAGCACACTTAATTTGCTCACTAAATAGTAGCCGACCTCTTGTGCTGAATTCTCTATTGTGCTAAATTTTAAGTTTTTGTAGGATAGTGTTATGTCTCTACTTGTTAACATTCCAGCTTTAGAAAGTATTAATGTTTCATAGCTGTTAGTTTGCTTAAGAAAATGATTATATCGAATGCTACAATGTCTGTGCGTTAAATCATCTTTTGTTATTGTAATTTCGGGTTCATTATTAAATCAATACCGTAGTTTTTAGTACTGCAAATTTTCAATGTTCCATTTGTTTTTCATGCAGCTGACCTGCTCGACCATATAGCAATATATGTAATAATAGGCACAGCCCTTGCAACAAATGTGAGTACAAGTTACACAGCGCATCGGCATGACGTGTGTGGCAGGACTGAACGCAATGAAGACCTCTAGTATATTTACAACTATCGTCATGTACTGTACGGTATAAGTTGGGTTACGGCGTGTGTCCGGTGTAAGTATCACAAGACATGCTGCATCGTTTACCCCACACAGAATCCCTCTCATTTAGTGACAATATGACGCAAATCTGTCCACAGTCTGTACCATACTTAACGAACCACTCCTGCCAATAATCTTCTACGGCTTATTGATAAAACTTTGATAGAATTATTTTTTTTTTAAAGAGCACGACGAGCCCTCGCAGGAAACAAACTGTTCAGGTGACAAAAGATATTTGTTTATTCGCAAGAAACAAGTATTTATCAGCACAGGCCGCCGGCAAACGATAACATCAATTTTGTTCATCTGTAGGTAATGTTGTTTTCCTAACTGTCACTGACTGTTGCCTGTAACGCACCTCTGCAGCCCCAAAGACCAGGCTGGCCGTGAGCAGGACGCCCAGACTAGGAAGGCAAGCACGGCCCCGCGTGCCGGCAGCAGCAAGAGAACACACGCATGCACAGCCAACGAGCCGGAGAAGTGCGCTGTCAGCAAACAGGAAGCCACCAACAAACCGCAGCACTGTAGCTACAAAGTTGTATTTCTTACCAAAAAACTTTCCTTGCATTATCTAGTGCAATTTGTTTCTTGTTTGGGATCCCTATGTTGGTTAGAAAACGTTTTACACTCTGCCAATTTTATCTAGGCAGTTTGGGTGTGGTCAAAAACTCAAAATCCTCTACAGTGTTGCCAATTGTATGAGCATATCTGAGATTTTGATAGGCCCATATCTGCGTGAGGCATGTTAGACTGCATGAGAACGATTGTGAGCACATATTGCTGTGTCACTATTTTACTGCACACAACGTTGTCCACGCTTAGGCCTTGTACAGTGTATTCAAAAGTTGTATAGTATCTCTAAAATGTGTGTGTTTTTTTTTTAAATAAGCAGTTAATGTTAAAGCTCGAGACTGGTTTAGCCTAAGCCTGAGGTAGCCTGCGATTATTTTAGTCTCTACCAGGTTCAGTACCAGCACCAATTAACTACTTCATGCAACTAACTATTATTCAGCTAGACTCTTCGCCATAGTTGCTTTAGGTCCTGTGAATTGAATTACGGGGATAATTGTGCTTTGTTCGCCTCACGTAATTTACTGTAGGCACGTAATGTTTAAAATCTCTTAAGCATTCCGCCACTGTACCAAACTGTTGACATTCCCTTGTATATATTGCCTTATTGAGCCAGGTATGAAAACCTTTTCTACCCAGTTTGACTTATCATTTTAATTATTTGTAATTTCCTGGGCGTTTCTTATTAACGCAAGTATTACTACGGATTTGAAAACATAGATATAGACTCTACTACTACAAAATATGTATTACTAGAGATAAGTTTATAATAGTACGTATTGTCGTGTCCTTGTTATTATTATACGCCATTTACTTACGTGTGACCAGTAAGTAATTTCTTCCGCTGCACAGTATTTAATTTATATTATATATAAATCGAGTCTTAAGGTATCTCTGCACCACGCATGTAACTTCCTCTAAATTCTGTAAATAGTAGAATAACCTTCGAGATATAGTAGAGATTACGCTTCTTGTGTGAGAAGTTCAAGAAAAGAAATATTGGCAAGAGTATAAGAGTCGAGGGGCTAAGCAGCAGTTATAGATAGTCTTATTACTGTATTCTTATTTCAATTGTTCACGTGCTATCAAATTTACGCGTCTAGGTGTTTCTTATTCGTGTGTGTTGCTGTACTCCTAGTCGAAGTGGAAATGTTGACAAAATTTATATTTGTCGCGGTGCTGCAAAGCTGCAGTTCTATTGTTAGCCCCGTTAAGTCGAACGACCGTTATTTCCTATTTGCATATTGTTAGTGTTAGGAACTCTAAGCGGAAAGAAACCTCACTGTCGGTAATAAGAACGTATTACTTCAACATGTATTTTCTTCACGATGCCAAATTGGTGCACGTAAATGTGGTTCAAAGTTGTTGTATTGTAACATACGCATTAGTACGATACAGTATGCATTCTAAATATCCTCGTCTGGGTTAGACCACTTGTAACTTGAATAATAAAACTAAAGGTGTATTCTCATAGCTACTACGGTACTTCTTATATCCCTAGTACAGCATTCATTTCCAGCCGACATGATAAGGAGCAGAACTCCCGTCGGGCTTCATCATATTTGCTCTCCGAAGTGGTGCGCAACTCGCTCTTACGGAGGTGCATCAGTGGCTGCTGTATTACGTGTAGTTTGATATTTAAAAATAAAAATACGTAGTTAGCAGTTCCATCGCTCAAACTTGTGTGTTCTGTAATATTTGTGCGCCTTGTAGCCTAAGAATAGCTCCAAAATTCCCGTGTATTGTGCTGCTGTTCACGAGAGCCTTCGAGCTCACGCGGCGAAAGCGCCAGTGTTGGTGTTTATCTAACCTACTTGGCCTTGTGGTAAATTAGATTTGGATTTTTTTCAAGATAGTACCTACCACTTGTCTGCCAGTAGGAGTCGAGCATAGTTCGCACGTTTCTCGACAGGATATTAGGATAAAGTTGTTCATTCACATACTCGTAAATGTAAGTAACCAAATTTTCAAACCATTCCAAGAAAGATAGTTCTTTTTTGTTAGTGTTACATTACAGTTTCATTAGCGTATGAATGCTTGTCGTTATGTAGAGTACTGTAAACTGCTTCAGTCGATCAATACTGAATTTTTATTAGAGTTATTATTACTCTCGCAAAAATTATAATGAGTCTGTATCTCCACCCTGTAAAAGGTACATTTGCTTGTTCATCGAAAACAAACACTGGTGCACGCTGGTGTGAGACACGCATTTTCAAAACAAGACGATCAATCAAGGAAAAGTATTTCAGTTCGCATTTCGAGTGGTTTGGGCCTCACAACCCCAAGGCTCTCTAGTGCCTTCTCCGCCGGGTATGTTGCTGATCCTGCTGACGAGGTTAGTTTTGTAAAGTTAGGTAGGCTCTCAATAATGCTCGTTCTGTTTCGGGAGGTGGGCCGCTGATCGAGGTGACCGACCTATTCCCGCTAGACTTCTACCTTGTTTTCGTTTCCTTCCGCTGCGCGGCGTAGCTGAGCGAAAGCGTTCAACCGTGCCCGAGGGCTGGAGATGCACTACTTGCGCCTTTTTCCTGTCATAGCGCACTGGCCACTTAGAATCTGAGACCTACCGGCAGGAAAGCCGAGACAAAAATCATTGATAATTTGAAACGAGACATAATTCGTGCCCTAAGGGCGCACGAGCCTGTGTTAAACCACAGGAATAGTTCGGCGCGATATAGACATCGTGTCCCTGATGCGCAAGTGAAAGTTTGTAGTACTACTACATTTCGAGTTGTTTGGGCATCACGCACCCAAGGGTCCCGAGTGCCTTCTCCGCAGGGGATGTAGCATCTGGCCGCAGTTCCTGCTGACGAGGTTAGTTTTGTAAAGTTAGGTAGGCTCACAATACTTCCCCTTCTGTTTCGGGAGGTGGGCTGCCGATCGAGGTGGCCCGCCTATTCCCGCTGGACTTATACTTTCTTGTATTTCGTTTCCTTCCCCTGTGCGGCGTAACTGAGTGACAGCGTTCAGCCGCGCCCGGGGGTTGGAGATGCTCAACTTGCGCCTTTTTCCTGTCAGTAGCGCACTGACCACTCTGAGACCTACCGGCAGAACAGCCGAGACAAAAATCATTGACAATTTAAAACGTGCCCTAGTCGGCGCACGAGCCTGTTGTTAAACACAGGAATAGTTCGGCGCGATATAGGCAGTGTGCCACTGAAGCGCTAGTAAAAACTTCTACTACTACTACATTTCGAGTGAGATTGAGGGCCATAACTCGTAGTTGAATCCTGGCCGTAATGTCCGTAGAGTTTCGAGGAGTTATTTTGCAGTTTGTTGTTGTATACCGTGCTTTGATGTTGAGTGCTGCAGCACCGGAACGTTTTCGTGAAGACACTGTACGCTCAAAGTTATGTATTCCAGTGGGAATACGTATCGGCATCCGATGAACTACGTTATGCCGTGGGAATTGTTCCCAAAGATGATCACGAGAGAATAGTATTTTATGTAGCACCTGCGGAGTATTGCGTATTGTTATTTCTAATCACGCCGAGCAGCACTGATTGTTTCTCAACGGTTGCTTTTTGAATTAAAATTTTCTTGTATTGAATCTTTAAAAACTGATTTTCATGTATTAATTGTACCTTAGTTATTTATTTGGTGTGTAGTAAAACGTAAACTATGTTTTGCTTGTGAGTGCTACATTTCAAGGCGCGTTAACTATATTTTTCTAATTCTATCCTACCATTAGTTATTATACTAACAAATGTGTGCCGTAATAATCATTCTGGTATTATATGCGCCACTAATAGCTCTTCCAGTGTTGTTTGTAGCGTGTGGCTGAATTAATGCCTTCTGCCACTCGGACACTCCCGGCGTTGCGGACAGTGGTACATCGAATGCTGCACAGCTCCACCAGCAGTCCGCATCAGGTAACCGTCATGTAATTTTCAGTTGGAACAGCCCTACGGATAATTATTTTATTATAGAATTGTTTCTTACAGGTGCTTTATAATGTTAAGAGGGAGCATAATTTTGAAGTTGCAAATATCTGCACTGAGCTATTTCTCTGCCAGCTGTAAATCAATGGCTAAATTGACTCTTGCGGCAGAATGCTCTAATTAATCTCTATGTTAGACTTATTGTAGTAATGAATTTTAACGATTTCCAAACGACAAAGTGAACGCTCCTTCCTAGTATGATCGCCCTGGCCGATATGGTGTTTAAACTAATCTCAAAATTATAAATTAGAGTTTCTACATACTAACAGCCGGAGCTTGCGGCTGCAGACGTAGTGTGGGACCGTGTTTTATTAAGCACCCACAGGGAAAGTAAACGAATGTGTGAGATTTGGTGCCGTACTAGCGGAACCAGTTCTGAACGGGAATTATTTTAACTATTTCCTCTATTTTCGACAGTCTTTACCAGCAGTGAGTTATGTTTCTATATTAAGTTTCAGCATTTTGCAAGCAGCAATATTATAGTGTCTGTTCCTTTCATTTTCAACTGTCGCAATTGCTTACGCGGGTAGTTATAAAAAATGAAAACATTCTAGGAAAATTTTGTTCAGCTCGTCATTACAGTGAAGCGATAGCGTCAAATGGCACTTAAATGTGATAGACACAAACAAAGAAGAAGTTGGCTGCTATAAGCAACATGTTCTCCATTTCTCTGCTGACATAGTGCCTGTGTTGTTTATTGAAAGCAACCTGTTCTCTGCGTGTAGCCTCAAATCACCTGTACAAATTAACAAAATGAGTTTTTTGCATTGTATTTCAATCATAAAATGTACATGGATTCACTATCTCCACTATAATTCGTGAAAGAATATCTAGCGTTTATAGTGTACTTGGTGCGAACGCACGGACAGCAGCTCAAACTTAAAAAAAATAATAAATGAAATAAAAAAAGCGAGCTATCGGTGACATTGGTGCCACCGTCTTGCTAAACACGCTGCTATACTTCCAATCCTCTATAACAGTTATGCTCTGAAGTTCCTTCTTACTCATTGTTATCTCTTCAAAAAGTAAATGTTGTTCAGTGTCCCTCGAGCCGGTCGACTATGGTGGGAGAACTTTGAATATAACAATTAAAAAGTGTACTTGTGGAATTAAAGATGATGGTGATTTTTAGTAATTTGGTCATTTTAACCATGAACATAATTTTGACAAATTTGGTTGTATTTGCAATAATGGCCATTTTGACCATTGTGCCTACTATAACCATCTGGGCCACCGGTATTAGACCTTTGCATCTACTGTGGTCATTTGTTCCATTGTAGCTACTGTGGTCATTTGTTCCATTGCAGCTACTCTGGTCATTTGTTCTATTGTTGCTACTCTGGTCATTTGTTCCATTGCAGCTACTCTGGTCATTTGTTCCATTGCAGCTACTCTGGTCATTTGTTCCATTGTTGCTACTGTGGTCATTTGTGCTATTGTTACCTCCGCCGTGTCTGTCTCTTTGTCTGTCATCAAGATAACTAAAAAAGTTATGAACCGATTTGGACGAAATCTACAGGGATTGTTAGGTATGTTAGGAGGAACAGATGATTAACTTTTGGTGAAGATATGTCCATCTGTTTGTTTGTCTGCCTCATTTTTCTCAATGCCATAACTCAAAAAGTTATGGATGGATTTTTATAAAATTAACAGGAATTGTTAGGTATATAACAAAGAGTAGATGACCAAAATTTGGTAATGATCCGTTAATTTGTTCGTTCGTTTGTCACTGTTTTTAAGTTTATACTTGTTAGCACAATAACTCAAAAAGTAATTGATGGATCTTTATGAAATGTATAGGGGTTGTTAGTAATGTTAAAAGACATACATGATTAAATTTTGGTGCAGATCAGTTTGTTCGTTTGACTCATGTTTGTCATAACGTTTGTTAGCAGTATAACTCAAAACGGTATGAACGAATCTTCAAGAAAATTGCACAAGCTATTATTATCAAAAGGCACAAATAATTAGATTTTGGAGTCTATACAAAGAAAATTATGGTTTCAGAGCCAATTTGAATTTTTTGCTACCATAGCCTCGCTTGGCGGAGGTATGCGCTCTCAGAGTGCTCTAATTGCTACTGTGGTCATTTGGGCCATTGTGGCCATTTGAGCCACTCTGGCCACAAATTTTGCAATATTATCTCCGCCAAGGAGGTTCGTCGGGTTTGACTATCTGTCTGTCATAAAGATAACTCAAAAAGTTATGGACCGATTTTGACGAAATATACAGGGATTGTTAGGTATGTTTTTCTAACAGATGATACAGATGATTAACTTTTGGTGAAGATCCGTCTAACACTTTGTTTGGCTGCCCCATTTTTCTCTATACTATAACTTAGAAAATTATGGACGGATTTTCATGAAATTTACATGCATTGTTAGGTATATTATGAAGAGTTAATGCCCAAATATTTGTAACGATCCGTTTGTTCGTTCGTTTGTCATTTTTTTTTTAAATTTTATGCTCATTAGCACAATAACTAAAAAAGTAATGAATAGATCTTTATGAAATTCATAGTAGTTGTTAGTAATGTTAACAGGCATAAATGATTGAATTTTGGTGCAAATCGGTTTGTTCATTTGTTTAACTCATGTTTGTTATGACAAACATGAGTCAAACAAACTCAGAAAGTTATGAACGGATTTTTAAAAAAAATTACCGAAGCTGTTAGCACCTGCTTGGCGCAGGTATGTGCTCCCAGAGTGCTCTAGTTACTATATATTTACCTCCGCCAAGGAGTTTATGTTTTCGTCGAGTTTGTCTGTGTTTTTGTCTGTCTCTGTCTGTCACCAAGATAACTCAAAAAGTTGTTAGGTATATAATAAAGAGTAAATGATCAAATTTTTGTGATGATCTGCTTGTTCGTAAGTTTGTTGCTGTGTTTGATTTTATGTTTGTTTGCGCAATAACTCAAAAGCTTTGAGTGAATCTCTATGAAACTTGCAGGAGTTGTTAGTAACGTTAAAAGAGGTAAACGATTAAATTTTGGTGCAGATCAGTTGGTTCGTTTATATGTGTGACTTAGGTTTGTTATAATGATTGTTAGCAGCATAACTCACACAGTTATGAAAGGATCTTTTAAAAAATTACAGAAACTGTCAATACTATTAAAAAGCACAAATGATTAGATTTTGGAGTTGATACAAAAGAAATCATGGTTTTAGAGCCAATTGGAATTTTTCGTTACAGTTGTCTTATTTGGCGGAGGTATGCGCTCTCAGAGTGCTCTAGTATAAAGATATAACAATATAACATATAGTAAAGTGGGGTAAAAATGGATAGCCCACATTAGGGGTAAAAACGAACTCCCTCACTTGCAGAAAAAAAATCCTTGTTCATTTTTACCCATATAATGGGTTATCAAGTTTTACCCCATTTAGTAATATCAATGAATACGCATTGTGAATTATTATGTAGTGTTGCCTAGACTGAAGTTAGTACGAACTTCCAGCTGCAAAAAAATAGTTCATCTGTGGCAGAGCAACAGACTTGAAGGATCTCCAAAACCTTCATTATACACTACGGTTTGTTTGCCTCCAGTTCAACATTCTTTTTAAGCTGCCTGGTAAATCGGTGTAGAGTCAATGGGCTTCTTTTTGCGCTGGAAATAAGACATCATTCCTATGCCCATTACACCTCTTTGTGTCCGATATAAATTTAATAAATCACAGTATATATGATAAGATATTTAAAAAGTGAAAAATCCCAGTGAAAACAAATATTAGGACTACCAAAACCATACGCAGAACACTATACTGACCCCTATTGCGAATCCTAAAAGAGAGCGAGATCTCTGTAAGAAGTTCTTGTATTTGGAGATGGATCGCTGTGGTATCGTGCGCCCATCGACGACGTCGGGAAAACCCTCATTATAACAATAATTCTTTTTGCGCGGCTTGTCTTAGTGATCTTTACTTGACAGGGATAGGGTCCGCTGGACTATCCCCTGGGTGGTGGTCTCCTCGGAGAAACGTGTCATATTTCCTTTCTCAGTTAGCACTCAGCACGTATATATTACAACTGCCGTGTCGCGAGTTTTCACCATCCGCGCATGCGCATAACGGACTCGCAATATTTGCGTTTGCTTCAGATTTGTTATCGTTTTTAAATGATCGATTTTTGGCTCAATTTGCAGATCTGCCTCACCTGTCAAGTCAACGAACCCATTCGAGGAAGACCTGGACGATAATAATGGAGAAGATCATGTCGAGGTCGCAGGGGCTCAGAAGCAGGAGAAAGCTGGAGAAGATAACTTCAAAAAACAACTACTCAAACTGGAGAAAGAGCAAGAAAAGCGGGAGAACAAAATTAAAGAGAAAGAGAAGAAAGTTGCAGAAAAGAAAAACAAAGAAAAACTGGCTAAGGATGAGAAAGGTAAAAAGCGTGAGAAGCGCCAGAGCGTCGTGGAGGCTCCTGGAGAAGCGCGGCTAGGGACGATGAACAGACTCGCAGCTTTGTTTAAGTTCAATAAGATGAACAAGTATGGCGACGCCGATACGACTACCAAAGCAGAGCAAGAGGACGAAGATTTGCCTCCTCCGCTGCCTCCAAAACCCGACCCAAGTTCTCCTGTGATGCGCAGCATGGGCACGCGCTTTGATTTGTGAGCGGTAACTTAATTGTGGCTGAGAGTGGTATGTTGCTTTATGCTGCCCCTAGGGGCAGAGTAGAAAGGGTGGGGGGGGGGCAGTTGTTGGCGACTCAGAGCATCCAATTTTTTAGGAAAAGACCTTAATGGGTGAAGTGAATAAATATAATGTGTTTAGTCCTGCAGGAGTCGCTTGCTACGAAATGACTCCTTGGAAACGCGTTAGATGTTGGAGTAAGCTGTACTCGAAAGACATGGTAGGAGGGGGGGGGGTGCAACACCGCACATGACTACCTCGGGCTAATCTTATTCCATCTGCGCGCACATGCACCAACTATCCTTATTTCTCAATATCAGGCCTCATACTTCTGATAGTTGAAGGAGCTGGTCTCTAGCATCAACATAACTATGCGCGTTATAACCTGGCGATGTACGCAGCACTGTCGTCACCCAAGGGTTCCCAGTGCCTTTTCTGCAGGAGAAGCTGCAGCTTGCCGCGGTTCCTGCTGACGAGGTTAGCTTTGTAAAGTTAGCTAGGCTCTCAATACCTTCCCTTCTGTTTCGGGAAGTGGGCCGCTGATCGAGGTGGCCGACCTATTCCAGCTAGACTTCTACATTATTGTTTTTAGTTTCCTTCCCCTGTGCGGCGTAGCTCAGCGAAAGCGTTCAGCCGTGCCCGGGGTTGGAGGTGCACAACTGGCGCCTTTTCCTGTCAGTAGCGCACTGACCACTCTGAGACCTCCGGCAGAAAAGCCGAGACAAAGATCATTGATAATTTAAAACGAGACATACCTCGCATCCTAGTGGCGCTTGAGCCTGTGTCAAACCACAGGAATAGTTCGGCATTGTGTCCTTGATGCGCTAGTAAAGTATTTACTACTACTACTACAGCGCTGTCGTAAACATCATAGACGAGGTAACTTGAAATATTTGCTGCTCTCGTCGCTACTGCGTATCGTAATTTTACGTGAACGAGTTTGCTTCACTCTCTTGCGGTGTATTGGGGAGCTCTTATTCTTTTGACAACATTGCTGCTGTTATGATTGTGTTAACAAAAGTTTCTGTTGCCATTCAGCCCAGCAATTTTTATGCGTTGTGATCGTTACAAACAGTGCGCCTCCCTCAAGAATATGATTGAATACACTGTTGGTCACGTGGACGATGAAAATCTACTGTGCTAGCGTTATGACAGGTAGGTATTTTGAGCAAAACAATTGCTACTTAGAGCAATTGCTCTAAATTGCAATTGCACTGCCATTCTTAATCATGAGCGCGAGTTCCTAAGCTGCAAAATCTTCAGTGTCTGACACATACACACACCCACACGGCAGCTGGTACGTTTTCCCACATGTGCGCCCTGGAGAGGTAGCAGCGGGAACACTTGCGTGCACTACCGCCACACACGCAACATGTGTGCACTGTGCAACCTCATCTGGTGAGCTTGTAGTTTATATTGCGTGTGTTACCCGCGCATTCATTTGTTCGCCTAGTGGAATGCTATATTATTCTAATTTACTTGAGTTTCACTTTTCTGTGGACATATTATATGTCCATCCCGTGCTTCCTGTGAGTGCTATTTGGTCATGCAGGGAGACTGGCTATTTGCAGCATAATACTTCGTCGAGCTGACACCTATAAAATTGATATAATCTATGTGATGATTTTTTTTGTCCGGTTGAGAGTTGCGGTACACCGCCGAAATATATTCGTATGCTCAACTTGCTGTAAAATTAAATAATATCGTAACCGCAACCTGAAAGCTACTTGCCTTCTAGCATCACTGCCAAACACCTCTTGGCCCCATCTAAACATCGCTCCCAGACACGGATATCGGATACGCAAAATACTGTTGCCAGTGCAGCCTTTCTTCACTTCGTTACAGAGGGCTGTGCTATGAACTGTCGCAGTGCCCTAGGCAAGAGAACAGCTTACGCAATACGCCTACATCAGAGCCATTGTATAGAACGTACAGTGAAGGTTATATGCCCCGTTAGTGTATGTTTGGTAAAGGTAGAGCCAACTTGACCTCGGTTAGGAAATTTGAATATCGGTGCACTGGTTCGTGTTGCAGATAGATGCCTGCTGGTCCCGGAGGAGTGCACGGCTGGAGTCAATCAAAGATTGTCGGAGCTGTTTCGTCAGAGACCAAAGGCTCGATCCGATAACTGTGACCCACACCACCCCCACTTTTGGTTCGGGTCAGTAACTCAACAATGCCTGAACGCCAGAAATGCTGACTCAGCAACCCAAGCACCGCAAGAATTCACCTGTCTGGTAGAGACGATGCCTGCCCGGTACTAGCGAATGCGGCAGACTCGAACATCCTGCCAATGCGAGTATAAATTCCTACTTATTGCTAGTATCTTACGGCAGGCCCATGAAAGTGAACTCTCTATTGCTTGTAACAACGTTATGCTTGAACAGAGGCCATTGTAGCAGCCGTGGCTCCATTGCCAAACATCCCTACTACTTACTTAGCAAACCTTTCATACAGGAGTATTCGATTATAGTTACAATGCTCTGTTCTACCTCAACAGCGGTGTACCTCACATTAGAATGTTGAAAAACTTGGGACATTGTAGCGCTCATGTTGACTGCCTGTGTAGCGTGTACTCTAGGCTAGTAGCAGCAGCTCAGCAGGAATATCAAGACGTGTTCTTTATGTGGAACTAATATTTGTGTCGCACTAGTAGCAAGTATGGATGTGAGATAAGTTAAATAATTTTCTATTATGCGTTTCCCTTTCTATCTACTTTTCCAGTATATCTCCTAGTAGTTTATTTGCTCTCAGCAGCATTTGCTGTACTCTTTTACTTTAACTATCATCTCTGAGATCCTGGTTTCATATCATTGTAGAGCTCAGTGTCTATCTGCTTGCAGAATGTTATTTCCCCGTTGATTTGTTACTTGCTCGTACATTTGCGAATCGCCAATTAGTACCGTTGTCTGGCCATACTGTTGCCAGTGCAGCCTTGCTCGTACATTTACAAATAGTTGATTAGTACTGTTATCAGACCATACATTGTACCCTCTTTTCAGCAAATTATGCAGTCTCTCCAGGCAGGTGTAGCTGATCTAGCCAATTTCTTAAAATATTTATGCTATATAGCTTTACTACTGTCGTGTATTTAATATTCTAATTGAATACACCACTCACAGCAGTGTTCTTGAAACGGCACCAAATATTCCAAGGAAGAAAAGTGTTTCGTGGACCTGTTTTAAATAGAACTGTTGACGCCTCGTACGCCAGACGTCGTCCAGACTCGTCCTACGGAACTAAAATTACGAAACATGTTGGATGGCAGCCTCGCTGCGTCATCTCTGTCATTGTTGCACGACGTTTTGCAGAGCTTCTAATTTATTGGGTACAGTATAACTTAATTATAGTTACGAGTCAAAGTCAAGACTGATATCTACAATACAAATTTTATCCGTGACCATAACAATACTCTGAAGTCCAGAACTGTCACGTAGTTTGACAGAAGGCGGCTCTTAGGGCCAGTTCACACGTCCATCATCTTAACGCGTTCCTTCCGAAAATTATCACGAGCCGTGAGTCAGCTTCTGCCGTCGCTGTCCACGCGTAGAACCGACATTCATTGAAATAACTGACGCCGTGCGTTCACTTATGATCTCGTTTCTTTGCATTTTCGCGTCCGTTTGAAGTCATGTTCGTATCCTTAATTTGATAGTCTGCTAAACCGATAAAAGTGAAATGAGCGCGCAGTAATCGCTTCGTTACGAAGCTTAACTAGTTTTCTTGTGTCAAACGGGAATAAAGTTATTCTGATCGTTGAAGTGACGGTAAGGAAGCATTTTTGTCGATATTTTTATTATTTAAAAACGCTATAGAGGGTTATTTCTATATTTATAGGTTCTATTTACTGAACTTTGATTGCGCTACGCACTCAAAATTGCGACGTAGTCCATCCTTACGTCTCCCGCATTTGAATGCGCCGCGTCCATCAGTTTGACTGAACGCGTTACAATTACGGACGTGTGAACTCGCCCTTACAATAGTCAAATGAATAAGTTTTGGCCCGAGAGTGGGTGTTATGCCGATGCCACACACTAGTCAAAAGAACGAGTATCGCCATCTTTTCGACCGAATGTGTTGATGAGCCCATTTAAATAGTACACACTTGCGAAGAAGTTAGTTACAAATCCCTCCAGATATGATGTGTCCGAAAGTTAACTAACGGCACTTGCGGAGCAAACTGAACTGACGGCAAACATTTTTATACAAATTTTTGGCAATCCCAAAGCTATGTTTAGAAGAGTTCAATCAACAAAATATTTGGACGAAAAGAAGACGATACTCTTTCTTTTTACCAGCGTATGCGCTTTAAGAAATCTGTCAGACTCTCACGGTCTTTTGAGGATGGAGGATACTTCATTTTTAACATCGCTGGCACATTAACTGCGCTAAATTTTGTTAACACAAGCTTGTATGTAACATTAAAGGCGTAGTTAAATTCTATCTTGTCGTTGCGACATCTCACTAACTTGAAGGTTTGTTTATAAGCGATATGTCAATACTGGTAGCGAAGTGAACCGGTACCATTGCAGTTATTTTTCTCATGCTTTTTTAAACACTATTACAACAGTATTGTTGTGCTACTGCCCAAGATTTTCCAAGCAGTCCCTCTAGTTATCGTGGCCCTCGACGGGTTTGTCGAACCGATTGGAATGCAGAAAAAAAGAAACTCATTAGGATGTGTGAGGGAGTTATGTTGCACTGAGCTAGATGCAACATTTCAGTTGTAGATATCAACATCCTTTCTTTTCTATGCCTCATAATAACAAATTAAGTTGCTCTCCTAACAGTTCACAGATATGTAACGAAGTTTAGGCACAATTTTGTAACTCAGGGTAAGCTTTATTCAATTTAAGTTTTCACTCATTGCTAGCTAGGGTTAAACAGTTAGTCTCTACTTTTATGAGCAAAAGTTAAATTTTTACACTTGAGTTTGATTAAAGGATGCTGTGACAGGCTGATCTGTTCCCTCTAGTTTGATTCTGATGAGCATCTTTGTTAGCTGCTAGAGAATGAATTATATTATGGTATTTATAAATGGACTCCATAGCTTCGTGTCGGATATTAGACACTAAACAGATTCTAGGTCCTACGGTAATAAAGAGTCTCTTTATGTCCTATTCGATAAATTCTAAGGATTAACTGTGTGATGACGATTAACTTGTACTGTTTGTGAGCCTGTGACTTAATTACATTTCGTGAACTTGAATGTTCCAGTTTCATTTCCTTGCACCTTGAAATGGGTATAGTGTGTCCTCTCGTGTCTAGAATATTCTGGCAACTGCGTAATCTATCAAATGTTCTAGAAGTTTCTAGAATGTTCTAGAAGTTTCTAGAATGTTCTAGAAGTTTCTAGAATGTTCTAGAAGTTTCTAGAATGTTCTAGAAGTTTCTAGAATGTTCTAGACGTTTCTAGAATGTTCTAGACGTTTCTAGAATGTTCTAGACGTTTCTAGAATGTTCTAGACGTTTCTAGAATGTTCTAGACGTTTCTAGAATGTTCTAGACGTTTCTAGAATGTTCTAGAATGTTCTAGAAGTTTCTAGAATGTTCTAGAAGTTTCTAGAATGTTCTAGAAGTTTCTAGAATGTTCTAGAAGTTTCTAGAATGTTCTAGAAGCTTCTAGAATGTTCTAGAAGTTTCCAGAATGTTCTAGAAGTTTCTAGAATGTTCTAGAAGTTTCTAGAATGTTCTAGAAGTTTCTAGAATGTTCTAGAAGTTTCTAGAATGTTCTAGAAGTTTCTAGAATGTTCTAGAAGTTTCTA
>LQNS02000137.1:3864460-3878770 GCA_001587735.2 Parhyale hawaiensis
CCCAATCGCTAAGTCTTTTAGTTAGGTAGGTTGGGGAATAGCTCGCCCCTTGGGGACATGTCTAACTCTCTTTATCTTTTCTTTCCTTTCTATATTATTTTCATAGGTACAATTCTATCATGTGCTACTTTCCGTGAATGATCTACTGGATCATTCGTTCGTCTTTCTTCTATTTCCATACCCCGTAACACCAATGATAACCTAATTTTGAACAAAATGTAGCCAGAAATATTAAAAAAAGCTAGAGAAAAAGGCAAATTTGTCCCAATAATCTTCAGGAGGAAACAAAAATATGACAAATCCATTGCTGAAGATCTTTGAATTTTTGCAATACTCTGCAGTCTGGCTGTATTGTCACATTTAGTTCCATAAACCTACACTAGGCCGCATTTCTGAGGGCGGCAAACTTGTCAAGATCTTGGCAAGAAGTGCCACACTATGAAATGAGGACACTAGCTAGGCCTTGCTTGATCTTTGCCACACTCTGCACTCCAGGTTAAGGATCTTGACAATGCACTCAGCACAAAGTTTCAGCAAAACCCTAGCTAGTTAGTCCTAGACAGATGAAAGGCAATTGTGACACTGGCAAATTTATAAACAAACTCTAATATCACTGCTCCGGTTGAGTACCAACAACTATTAGGGCGCATTAACAGCTATAATTTCCTGGTCAAGGATTGCAGGGGTATGCGTGGCAATTGGTCCTAAAATATATAGTTAGCTAAACAAGTTCAAGAATGCATCGCTGTAAGATCCCGTAAACAGCATAGCTAGTCAACTAATGCCCGAAAATATTGGTTAGCCGACGGGGAAATATATACATTAGTTAAGAAAAAATAAGACTAGGATCAGCGGGTGATGAGTCAACAAGACGTCCGTCTTCTGTACAGAGCCGCTAACAAGACAGAAAAAAAGGACCGCTGCGCCGCTAATCACAACTGGTCACGAAAGCATTTTCTCAAGAAATGCTACAGTTAAGGGAAAAAATTATATAATTTGATTCACGGTAGTTCAAATATGACGAAAAAATAGTTCTAGAAAATTATATAGCATTTTAATCGAATGTTTTGACATGTGTTAGAGTGAAATGGCGGATAGAGGGCGGCAGCTTCTGCCACGTCGCTGTAGCTTCCTCAACTTCAATGATAATACCCCAAACACGATATCTCATTACCCTAACTGCATTGAATTTGCCCCAAAAAATAGGTAGTGTAGGATTAACGCTATCCAGTTCAGAATGAAATTGCCTTTATAGAAAACACGCATTATCAACACAATACGGCGTGAACAGTATTACACAAGTCTAGTAGTGTTAGCTTTAAAGCCTACATATGATGGATTAACGGATTAACGCTATCCAGTTCAGAATAAAATTGCTTTATAGAAAACACGCATCATCAACACAATACGGCGTGAACAGTATTACACAAGTCTAGTAGTGTTAGCTTTAAAGCCTACATATGATGGGTATATATATATATATAACTTCATAACAGAGCGACAACCGTAGATGGTATTTTCTGCATATAATTTTAGCAGCAGTTTATATAGTATCTGGCTGTACGGCACTCTAATCATAATTATCAATCATAACACTACATCAAATCACTAACAGGCCTCCTGCATTGTTTCAGACAGAAATTGTGCATTAAATTAAAGAATTAGCCTCCTTTATACTAGGCGCTTTCTTTGAAACCGAAATGAAGCCTTCCAGGATTGATTTGTCAGAAGCTTTGGCTTTGCCACTTTGAACAATGTTGAAAGTGTATGAGAAGCAACCCGTTTACGTTGAACCTGTTGAAAATTTTGAGTTACGGAGCAAGATTAAGTCTCTAGAAATCTCATGGGTAACCGACTCAAGATAAACGCCTGAAACTCGATTCAAGGAGTCGAAAACTTGCCTAAGGTTCCAAAAAAGTTAAGATTAGAAGGCTTAACTTTGGCACGTATTCGAATATGCCCCTAGAAGCAGTAGTCGCTGTTGAGCAAGCCGCGCTAGAATAACCCGCTATATGTTTAGTTAGACGTTACACGTATCGGAACTTTTACCCCTACGCCATATTTTCCCCCATATTTGAAGGGCAACAATCAGTCCATCGGTCACGTGACCACTAATGTGTGAAGCTACTAGATGGCGACACTGTGCGAACCTGCCGCTACTTGCATGCGTTTCATGAGTAAACGATGCGACAACAGGTAGGAGTAGTTCTTCCAGCGATATTAATAGTCATATAGTTCATCTTTGCTCCTACAAAAGCTTCCAATGGTAATTTTAATTTAGCACTGATTAGGTTATTGGGTAAAGCATTGCCTGGTTATCGGCGCCCCATTGGAAATTCTTATCTCATAGGCTTAAAAAAAAAATATTTTCCTCAATGACTCGGTAATATTAAAAATACTAGACTATCGACTAGATGCATCAGACACTGTCACAAATAACAAGACTAACTGCAAGCTAAAAAATCGCTACACTGTTAGGGCTAAGGCTCTGTAGCCCAGGAATAATGTAACGAATGATAAAACAGCTATCAAAACATGCTGGGATTTCTATTCCGATTATATAATAACTGCAGAAGCAATACCCTCTGCTTCATTTGTTCAATAGATGAATAAATTCCTATATTTAATCGGCTTCAAATCGAAGCCCATAGCCTTTAACACAATTACAAAGTTAAGAAACATAAAACTGTACCCGACTGACTTACACTAGCGGGCAAAATAAGAGAACAATTTTCATTATTTGAAAATAAAGTTTAACCATGTCGAGTAGGTTAATGAATCTTTTGATGGGGCCTTAAGGAATGTATTTAACATATTTCTACAAAATATCAGGACAAACATAACTATATTTAATACATTATAACAATGTAACACACAATAACAAAAATTGAACATTGCAATTAAGAGAGCGATCGTCTGTAAAACATTCTCACATTTACCCCGGTCATCTGGCAACATTCAATTTCGTGTACATGACTTCTAGAACTGCCACTCTTACGATTACACCATTTAGAAACATGGCACCTCACGTGAAACTTGCTCCTGAGCTGCGGGAATAAATTGTCAAGCTCAGGTCCTCAAGAATGACTCTTTCGGCCATACCAAGAGAGGTAAACCGATCCAAGAGCGTTGTTTCTTGTGCTTTGAAGCTCTATGATGAAAAGAAACAGCTGGAATCACCGGTATCTGCAGGCCGCCTCCGAAAAATCACCGTACGAGTTGATAGGATTATGAAACGCTATGCCCAGAAGAATCCTTTCGAAACTGCAGCGGGAATTTTCAGAAAGCTGAAGCTCAATAACAACATAGAAGTGTCTCGCTATAAAGTTTCTCGTCGCCACTTATCAGTAAGAAGAATAAGAAAGCAAGACTTGAATATGCGGAAAGGCACATCGTTTGGAGAGATGAAGATTGAGAAAGAGTGCATTTCAGCGAAAAGTAAATTTAATTTGGTTGGATCTGATGGCAGACGGTGTGTTAGACGTGCAACAGGTGACAGGCTGAACCCGAAATGTGTCAAAACATCTGTAAAGCATGGGGGAGGTAGCGTAATGGTGTGGGGCATGTTTTCATCTGAAGGAGTTGGACCGTTGGTGGCCATTAAAGAAACTGTCAATGCTAATGTGTATCTCAGTCTTGTACAGTAATATGTTATCGCATCTCTACGATCATCACCAAACCAGCCAGCAATATTTATGCAGGACAATGCCCCGTGCCATACTGCAAAGAAAGTGAAGGAATATTTTGCGGAAGAGAATATCGAAATCATGAAGTGGCCTGCCCAAAGCCCGGACCTTAATCATATTGAAAATTTATGGAAAATTATAGGTGACAATGTAAGAGAAACGACAACCATCAATAGTAAAGGATCTGTGGAGTAAAATTGAAGAGGAATGGAAAAAAAAATCACTCCAGAGTTTTGTAAGAAACTTGTGAAGTCGTGTAATCGTCGCTGTGCTAAAGTTTTTGAAAATAAAAGTTTTAGTACTCCATACTAATTGTTCTAAACCTAAAATTGACCATTGTTCCAAGTTATTTTTTTTTTTTTGTACAATTGTATTGAGAGACGATCGTTCTTTTATTTTGCACTGTTCAATTTTTGTTATTGCTCGTTAGATTGCTCTAATGTATTAAATATAGTTGTGTTTGTCCAGATATTTTGTAGAAATATGTTAAATACATTCCTTAGGGCCCCATCAAAATATTCATTACCCTACTCTACAAGGTTACACTTTATTTTCAAATAATGAAAATCGTTCTCTTATTTTGCTCGCTAGTGTACTATTTTGACAGTGGATGTTAAAGTTAAGTTGTAGTTGAAATTAGCAATAATAGGATTGGTAGCACAGCAGTAAAAAAAATTGTATAGCGCCCTGTAGCGCAACTGGGGGGAGACAGTTGTTCCCCGGGCGTAGCATCTAGGGGAACCTAACTAAATCGGGTTCGTCTACTGCCGCCTATCTAATCTAATCTACGTTACGACCTCCCGCATCCAGGAAGCAAAGAGTGCTACAGGAGAACTCAATAGGACTAAAATAAAACTTAGTCGTGACCGCATGTGGCCAATTTACATCACATCGACGAGTCGAAATTTTTGAGTGTAGGACCTCAGGCTTTCATCGGCTGTTTTCATAAAAATATCACAGTATTTTGTTATTTATTTCATTCAATCTCCCGCTCATGATTTGCCAGGTACATGAGCTGCAAAATACTGTAAAACGTTGTCACGAGCAGTAAGTTCGAGAAACATTCTAACTGTTACTGGGTTTTCTATAATCTACAGTATTGACTACAATGGTGCTTATATATGATTCTAAGGAATATATATTCTGTGAAGAGCACTGCAAAAATGTGAAGTGTAAATAAAGTTTCAATTGAGAAAAAGAAGTTTAATCAGGTCGCCAAAAACAAAAAAAAACAAATTCGGCGCTAGTGCTGTGAAAGTTTCCACCAGCATGCACTGCAATTTTCTATGGATAATTGCTAAATTAGTGTACGCTAGAGAAGAATTTCGCAATTTAAGACAAGTTTTCTGAGTAAATTAGTTGAAACACTCCTAGGCTGCTCAGCCATAGATTCGTCGATGATGTCACTTTTTTATGCTAATTTCTCGTGAGAACTCCCGTTACGCCCTTTACTTCCTGCGAGTGTGGGACCTCAGGCCTTCGTATGTGGGTTCTTAATCCTGTGAAGCGTTATATTCTGTACGCGAGAGACACCACAGTAACCGTTTTTGCTCGAACTTCTGCACTTGACAATATTTACCTCCTCCAATGAGGTTACGGCTGTTTTCGTCGTGTTAGTCTGTCTGTTTGTCACCAAGATAACTCGAAACGTTAAGAACTTACTTGGATGAAATTTACAGGGATTGTTAGGAGGAACAGATGATTAACTTTTGGTGAAGATATGTCCATCCGTTTGTTTGTTTGTCCGCTTCATTTTTATCGATGCCATAACTCAAAAAGTTATGAATGGATTTTTATGTAACTAACATGAGTTGTTAGGTATATAATAAAAAATGAACGACCAAATTTTAGTAATGATCCGTTTGTTCGTTCGTTCGTTTGTCACAGTTTTTAATTTTATGCTTGTTAGCACAATAACTCAAAAAATGATGAATGGATCTTCATGAAATTTATAGGGGTTATTAGGAATGCTAAATGACATAAATTATTAAATTTTGGTGCAAATCTGTTTGTTCGTTTGTATTTTTGACTCATGTTTGTCATGTTCGAAACTGTTAGCAGTATAACTCAAAACGTTATGAACGGATCTTCAAAAAATTGGACAAACTGTTCTTACTATCAAAATGCACAAATGATTAGATTTTGGAGTTTGTACAAAGAAACTTATGGTTTCGGAGCCAATTTGAAATTTTTGCTACCGTTGCCTCACTTGGCCGAGTTAGGCGCTCTAGTTTGTAGTGTTTTATGTGAGGCTGCAGCTCAAGTAGCTCGCCAGTCAGTAGCGGGAATTTGAATTAAGTAAAAAAAAATATGGTGATACGTTTCTATAAGGTCTGTGAAGAGTACTGTGAACTGTACATGAGGTGTTAATGAGCTTTCAGTTCAAGAAAGAAGATAAATCGGGTCCCAATACCGGCCCAAATTTTGCCGCTAGTGCTGTGAAAATTTCCACCAGCCTCCACTGCAATTTTCTATAGATAATTGTTTATTGCTCAATTAGCATGTATCCTGTTCATTTAGTTAAGCGCTTAATAAGAAATAAAATTCACCATTTACGACGATTTTTCTGGCAAAATTAGATACAATACTCATAGGCTGCTCAGCAACAGATTCGTCGATGTGACGCCATTGATGACATTTTTTTATGCTAGTTTTTCAGAAGTCCTCCCGTTACGCTCTTTGCTTCCTGTCCGCATCTCTCAAGTAGGTAAGGATTTCGGGCTTGGTCCTAATGGACAGTGACCAGCTAATGCCAAGACATATACTGGAGCTTCGATCTTTTGCTCACCGGGTGCCCTTCCTGCCGTGAACCCGGGACCTGCACTAAAAACTGACACAAAAAATGGCACAATTACCACCCGCGAACGAACCGAGAGCTCCGATACTGCTGTACGTAGGCCACGTCTGTCCACCCAAAAATAGGTATGAGTTCAATAGTCATCATAATATTTTTCAGGCAGTCAGGTTGACTGAGATGTGAAAAATGCAAAAATTTAGTGATAGCTGGCCATAGAAAACGATGGCGTTGAATTTGTAGCCTGAGTGATGGTAATAGGCCACGGGACGTTCTAGTTCCGTAAAAAAATTGTTATAACGTTTTAACAACAGGCTGCACGGAAACTTTTTGACTGCTCACTCACATTGCATTCAGTAAGGAGTTTTAATAGATCTGTTAAACCACGCACTGTTAACAGCGAACCTTCTTAGTTATAAATTGTTTGATATTGACGTCTGCACATCTGCTTGCATTGAATTTGTTCAATGGTGTTGAAGAAACTTTAACAGTCTACCTGTATAGACAGATAATATGGAAGCATTTTGTTATTTTTGGTGTTTACGGCATGTTTGACTGGGCTTCGAAATTAAGCTTCCAAGGCTCGACTTGGCCGCAACTTCAGACAGAAGCACTGGCTTCGACCCCATGAACGGAGTCTGAGGCATAGACCCTTAATAGATTACCTATGAGACTCCAAAAAACTCCGTCTAAAAAGGAGTTTGCTGCTGACTCAACGCTATCGTTTTGCTTTCAACACACACAACACGATGCAAAGTGGCAAAACCGAAGCTTCTGACTGCAAATTTGAGCAAACCAAGCCTTGCAAGTTCAATTTTGGTTCCCAAGTAAATATGCCCTTAGTATTGTAGCTTGCTCGCCCTTCATGATACGCATTTGAATTGAACCTTCCACTTATATTTTAAATTTGCTTGGGATCCTCAATCATTTTAATGGCGATGACACACGCTAGTCAAATGAACGAGCATCGTCATCTCTTCGTACGAATGCGTTGATGTGCTCATTTAAATAGCACAGACTTGCGAAGAATTTTGAGTTATAAATCCCTCCAAGCAAACTGAACTGACGGTCAACATTTTTACACCTTTTCTTGGCAATCTTAACCAATGTTTAGTTATAGTTAGGAAGTTTAAGCCTCCGTTTCCGAGAAAAACGATATCACAGAGGAAAGAGCAAGGGACAGATAGTATGCCAAGAGAAACGGAGAACCCATGCACGAAGGTGCTCCCACCACACAGGATCAACGCGCATGGGAACAGCAAGTCGGGAAAGAAGAGGAAGAACAGACTAAAGCATGAGCCAGTAGGAGTATGAAATCGGGAAGGAAGCGAAGTGGGCACGAAAGAGAAACGTCCCGAAGGCCTAGCTTAACCAATGTTTACGACAGTTCAACATAACGTTCGGACGAAAAGAGGATGATACTCGTTCTTTTGACTAGCGTGTGTCATCGTCATAACGGACCTAATTTGGTGCGATAGTATATTTTCCCTATGCGATTTCGCTGACTACTGCATAAGTTTCAATCAATTGAATAGGATGATAATTTTCAAAGCTGTACCGCCGGATCGGTATTCAGTAGTTAAAACGGGTCATTCGGTTCAGTATTTCGGTATTTTTTTCAAAAATATACCGAGTGATTCGGTATTTGGTTTGATATTATTCAAACTTTGTGCTCGGGCTCCAACGGACAGGAAGCATATTATTATATATTGTGCTTAACATAAGTAGCCGCAACTCAGGCGTTTCAACAGAGAAACTACTTGTGCAGTATCCAAATACAGCATATTGGGTAGGCGTGGTGGCCACGTGCGCTACTACGGGCAGGGAAACAAGGCGCACTCAAGTGGTCGGCCTCTTTTGTGTCCTTCCACTCGAGAGAGACGATAGATGTCCCGAGTACCAGATCGGCTATCTATCGACAGCCGACCTCACGGGACAGAAAGAGGAAAGTAGAGAACCTACCTAACTTTACAAAACTAACATCGTCCGCAGAAACTGTAACATCTCCTGCCTATCTAATCTAAGGCACTCGGGGACAGGAAGCATAACCCAACTGAAGCACTTAAGTTGCAAGACAGGGAAGCCCGAAATGCTGCTCTAGGTAATCCAACAAAAAGCCATTTACAAGTGTCCAACACGACCGAAAGCCGATGCCAGCAATGAGTTCCGGTACGAAGCACCGTCTGAACTGATTAGTTCGGCACCTAACATTCTCCGACGTGAAAGAGTGAGACCGACAGCAGCACGTGTAATTCTACTAGAGACTTGGAGGGCCGGGACAGAAGAATATAACCAATGCCTATCATTATTGTACACCTTATACGGAGTTCGGCCAAGCCCTCTCGTGGGACAGTTTCACCAAAACAAACACAACAAAACACATTTATTTCTCATATGAAGACTGTGTCCAACAAGGTTAGGACACAACATCCTGAGGTTTTCATGCTCAGTAAGAATAATACTAAAAATAACATAAGAGAGAATTGGCATTAAGTTTGCAGAGATCTACTAGTGCAATGCCTGCATCTTAATAAGGAGATGATGTTGACACTATTTACCGTTGAGAAAAGCGTTGGTTACGCACAGCTAGGGTGAAGAGGTGTTTTTTCTCTTTTGAGAGTACCGGATCATTATTTACGCACAGCCTGCTGGCCGAACTAACAAGTCGGTCCAACAGACGCAAGTGACTGTCAGCAGCCGAAGCCCAGACCGGTTGGCAATACTCCAAGACAGGCAGCATAAAAGCATCTGCGGACAACCTCTCTGTCACCAAACACCGAATTCACCTAACGCAGGAGCCCTATCTTACAGGAAGAACTGCGGCTGAACAGTAAGCGTCTCATCAAAGACAACACCAAGAATATCCAAGGAGCTAGACCCCTGAAGCAAAGTACAATCTATCTCCAGATGTGGATGCTGCGGTACAAGTGTCCGACACCGGCTGGCAAGGATAGACTTGGTCTTACTGGCATTTAGTTTCATACTCCAGATGGAGCACTATGCACAAGGGAGTGACAAATTTTTATTCAGAGACTGGGCGACAGCATTGCGCATGCGTAGAACAGGTATCACTGCTATCAAAGTGGATCTTCGGCATAGTTGAGCATCGTGATTTCCAGCGAAGAGAACATGTCACTAGTATACAGAACGAACAACAGCGGGCCAAGCACGCTACCCTGAGGGACGCCGCCAGACTCCACGGTTACTGACGCAATCAAAACGCCGTAACAGACATATTCTGCGTTCGCTCAGAAACAAAATCACGAATGATTGACAGAACCCTACCACCCACACCAAGTAACTCCAGTGTCTATAGAGACCCCCGTGGTTGACCCTGTCAAACACCAAGCTAAAGTCCAACTGTACAAGGCGTACTTCAGACCGATAATCCAGCGTAGACTGTAAATGGTGTGGCACCGACAACAAGGAGTCACAACAACCTAAACCAGTTCTGTACGCAAACTGACCAGCAGGCAGCAAACCCACAACCTCAGTAAAACGACCAAGCTTACAAGCGACCAATTTCTCGAACACTTTCGATGAAATGGGCGGGAACGTCATGCGCCGGCAGTTAGCGACATGGGGCGACACTGGACCCTCCGGAATGGGAGTAATATTCCCAGTACGCCAACAACGGGGAAAATTTCCTAACCGGATCAAGCGCCGGAAGATTACTGCTAGCTTAGGGGCAAGAACGTCAGCAAGCTGCTATAAAACAGAGGAAATATGCCCACCGGGCACGTAAACCTCATATATATATATATATATATATATATATATATATATATATATATATATATATATATATATATATATATATATATATATATATATATATATATATATATATATATATATATATGTATTAGGGTGATTCAATCTGCAATAATGTTCCAGAACTCATCAGAAACGCGCTGATGCATCGCTTATAATTGTTTATATGTAATGATAATTCATAAATAAACTTTATAATATTTGAAACGTGCAAACAATGGTAAAAACAAATCAATATTGAAGCTTTGAGAGTAAAATTATTCCGCAAGAAGAGGTAATACCAGTTTCAACAGAATAAATCTGCAAGAATGTTCCAGAACTCCCCAGAAAATGTGCTGATGCATTGATCATAATTATTTATATAAATAATAAATTCATAAATCACGATAAATGAACTTCATAATAGACTCACCTAGTTCAATTGTACTAGAAGCATCTTCAACATCATTATCGGCACTTGTTTCTTTAGCAACAACTCCTGCAATGCGGCATATGGGCGAGGTAGTATAGAGTCTTGGTGGATCCATCGTTTACATGAGAATTTTGACGAAACAGCCCACTGTTAAGACATAAGACAATTTACTCATATCAATATTTTTTATAAGTGTTCTTCAAAGGAATGCTGAAACGGTTTTACACGTGCATGAATTATTATGGCACTCTATATTCACGATTGGCAAAGAAATTAACACAAATATGCGGAATGTATGATCACTCACTGGCAGTTCACGCTGCACTAAGCTCGGAAGGACGTGACACTTGAGTGAGCGAAGCACTTGAGATAGTTGTGTCAAATTTGAGTGTATGCGCTACGCCCCTAAATGTTCACGTTTGTGACGTCACAACTGCGTCAAGCGACTGTTGCAGCGAGGAATCTTTGATATTTCCACAGTAACGTGACGTAATTTTGACGTTACAAACCTGGAAATTTAGGAGCGAAGCGCATTCACCTAAATTTGACACAACTATCTTCTGTAAATGAACTGTGATTATGATACACTACGCCTAATTCTCACAGCGCAACAATCCTTCTCTGCAATGAAGTGCAATACAGCGTGAAAAAACTGAACAGAACGAAAATCAATGGGATTTTCCTTATGTCATATAAGGCTAAGAAGCTTCTTTTGTCGGCACGGGAAACTCAAATGTACCAAAGAAAGTCATTCGGTATATCCATTCGGTATCGGTATAAGATTCAGAAAAGATTCGGTAGATGAATATACTGCCGGTACTACTGAAATATCGAATTTCATTCGGTAGTCCCAGCTGTGATAATTTTATACAACATTGTCGTTTTCTCGAAACCCAGTAACGAGAAAATTGTTGTCCGTTCACAAATTTTCTTCACTCGTAGCTAATGGCGATGCCACACGCTAGTCAAAAGAACGAGTATAGTGAGGGTTTTCCCACCGTAAAACAACAGAATGTAGGCAACGTACAAGTTCTTAAGGTGTAACCAATCCAATTTCCCGATTATTGGCATTCACTGCCGTGGCTCAAGAAGCGGAACTGACAACCATACCTGTGGCTATCGTATAAGTAGATAGGAATAAAAGTCGATTTGCAAGAGCTAATATGCAAAATCAACAGAAGAATCAAAAGTAAAGCTTAATGCACAAAGACTGAGAGTGATCTACAGTATAAGTTCTTGGGAATACCTAATCCCAAAGCATAGCAGCTTTACCGTGCGGCAACGTTGCACTGCATAAAGCAGCTTAAGCGGGGCAACACATTAAGCAAGGAAAAGAATATACATAGAAAACACCTCAATATATTTTTTCCTTTTCCTGACATAGGAAAACACAGAAAGTAAAATATGCAGAAAAGTTACGTCAAGACTAGACAATTAATCACATTGCAATAGCTACAAAGAATACCAATGATAGTCTATCAGATAGTTGTAGTTGATAGTTTCAGGTGATCAGGTGGACAAATTATTATTAATTTGTCCACATTTTTTTTCTTCTATTTCTACTACAAAGGCGATCTCACAGAGATTATATTGATTAGTTCACGATTTCTTCTCCAAAACAGAGGCCATTTGACACAGGAAGAAAGAATGGACATACAGTATGTCGATAGAGACGTGGAACCCGCGTATGAGGGTGCTTCCACACAGGATCACTGCGTATGGGAATAGCAAGCCGGGAAAGAAGAGGAAGCACAGCATAAAGAATGATCACTACAGGTAAAAAAGTGGAAGTAAGCGTACTGGGTACGAAGAAAAGACGTCCTGAAGGCCTAAGGCAACGGTGACCTACAGGGTCTCGGTGAGGCGCTGCTCCCCATAATATAGGATGGGCGAACGTAAATAACCAGAGATATTACAAATTTCTTTTGACACTGCAAGCCGTTCTTAGAGAGATAAGAATAACAAGGAACTGAAGACAAGGAAGTTGCAAAACGAGCGATAAATAAGAGCGATGCAATACAAATGTGACAAAGTTCAAATATCAAAGCTCCTTACAAAGCTCGTATTAGAGTTTCTGTTCATAGAAAGAGTTCACTGCAGTGGACCTCGTAACTCGCACTAGGCCCACGCACTCATGATAATGCAATTGTAACTTACCATTGGAAAATAGTTACATATTTTAGCAAGTTCTGTCTGCATTAGATCAGGTACTGTACCTTCAGCCAAGAGTTGTCATATCCAAGAATGAACCGGGTACACAATTCAACTTTAGCAAGACAAACCTTGTGCACAGGGCGGCGAAAGTATGAGAACGGCAAGTACAGTGTTAGTGGAACCACTTTGTGCGCTGGTGAGGGTAGAACTCGATACGAATCTTGGGTGTACAGCTACGAAACAAAGAAAAGAAAATCCGCAAGCTTTTACGGTGGTTATGTCAGAGGAGCTAAATGATGATGAAAGCAGCTTGGATGGTAATACTGACACGAATACCACGGCAACGTGTAGTGAGGTCACCAAAACGCATTTATTCCACAACTGAGACTGTTTCTGAGAGAGTTTTTGGCATTTCTACAAGCTACAGTTAGCAACGACTTTATGCGTACACCCTCTACTTTCCAATATATAGGTATGTAGCTAAATATCATGTTCAATAAGTTGAACACTATTGTTTGCACAGGCCCAAGTGTTTTACACGATAAAAACTACCTACGTAACAAGGAATATCACCGGCAATTTTTAGAGGCATGGTTCAAGTCATAATACCGTAATATGTAATCCGTCAAAAATTCAGGTATTCAAAATTATCCACACAGTTGGGACAACTGCAAAAAATGAGGAGAATGGATCACATTTTTTTTTACTTTATTTAATGTTTTGAGTGTGTAAAGCGTTTTAGAATATTCCCGACGTATGAACATTCTAGAACCTTCTACCAATACTAACGTGGGGCAAGAAGAGTCGCGCCTCGTCACTCACACGCTGGCGCCACGACGGGAAAGACAAAGGAGCTCAGTGAGGACTTGAGGCAGAATATCATTGAATTCCACAGAGCAGGAAATAGTTATGGTGACGCATCTGCACGCCTGGATATCCCAAGATCTACAGCACAATCTGTTATAAAAAAGTTTGCCGAGTCTGGTACTGTAGAATCATTGCCTAGGACGTGGCCGGAAACAAAAAGAATCGGCAAGAACTGCGCGAAAACTGTGCTGTGTGAAATCAACATCAGTCCACGAGTGGTGCTCGATAATATTGCCGAGACATTGGCTACTGAGGGAACGAGCATAAGCGCACAATCCAGCGCTGTCTCAATAAGGATGGCTTACAAACTTACCGACATCGACGACTTCACTGCACAAACCATGTCATGCTACTGCTCGCTTCAACTCTACCAAAACCCACATGGATAAAAAGAAAGGCTTTTGGGATAGAATAATAAGGAGTGACGAAGCCAAAATCGAGCTACAGTAAAACCCCTCTAATTCGCACAGCATGGGGGGAAGGGGGTGACGGATTAGCGGGGATTTCGGATTACCGAGGTACTCACAAATCCAAAAAAACTCTGTATTTTGCACTAAAACGGATTATAGAAAGATTGTTGGTAGCTTCTGCACTGCACCTCGCGCAAATTTCTCGTTCATCAC
>LQNS02000137.1:3893517-3919213 GCA_001587735.2 Parhyale hawaiensis
GAATTCATTGCCAGTTTTGAGCGTGAATTCAATCATGTTGTGGTCTCCTAGCCGGTCTAGGATGGCTAGGTCAACAATTTCACAATCAGGAGTGGAGAATACCAGATCTAGAATTCTAGTGTTACTTAGCTACAGCTCCCGGTTGCTGAGGATATGCAGCAAGTATGAATATCAAGAAGGCGACGTACAGCACAAACAAAAGAAAAAAGATGAACAAGAACGTCAATAGGTACAAACCTGAGGGAAGCCGTGTGGGAATGCGATGTCCACAAGATAGTGAAAGTCGTCCTCCCTGAGCAGCAGCTGCACGGATTTGAACCTCACACCGTCGTACTGCGATATGGCAGCGTCGTACGTACACAGCAGCTGTGTGGGACACGGGCACACACACTTACAGGGAGCAGCTATGCACGCAAACTGCCATAGCGCCAGGGCGTCCATAGTACAGACTAAGTTCCAGAGAAACTGAGTACCTACAGTGTTATGTTGACCAATATTCACAAACCGATAAGAGGGTACAGGTATAACCATGAAGCAGAAGGTATCTAAACATTTAGCAGGTGATGGGACCACAACCACAGCTCAGCTGTGTCGTGTGACTGCTTATGTCTATGGTGGTCTGTTTGACTCGCGCCTGCTGCACAGCTGTACATACATACGGTACCGTACAATACACATCCACACGTGGTGTATCATTACCTATTACTATAATACTACTCCTGTCTCTACCCACAGAGTAGCTATACTGTGAGCCAATGAGAGGAAGAAAAAAGAAGGGCCATAGAATGTCAAGACAAAAGTGGAACAAACGCACAAGGGAGTCGCCAAAGAGGATCAACCCGAATGGGAACGGTAACTCGGGAAAGAGAACGAACGGATTCAAACATAATTAGCACGAACATGAAACAGAAGAAAACTAAGTGGGCGCGAAGAAACGACATTATTCCGAAGGCCGGGCTAAGGCTTGGGTAACCTACAGCTTACCCCTGGTGAGGGTGCTCCAAACAACATAGGATAGCCCAAACTAATTGCTGTAGATGGTGTAGCAAACTAGCACGAGTGAAAATTGAACACGATTTTCCGGTAAAATGGATGTTCTCCCTACCATGTCGAAAATAGCTACACTCTCCAATGTGAATTTGCAAAATGTCTTCCAGCACACCTACATTTGGGTATACTGAGCCAACAATGGCTGCGAGTATGACATGGCACAATAGCTCGCCCGTTTTCTCCCGCCTCAGCTCCACAAAGACATCCTGCCCGTCTCTGACCTCACAACACAGTTGAGTTCAGTAGCTCAAACTTACAGTAAGTCTCCGTCATTCGCTTTGCTGCGGTCTCACCTTCCAGAACAGCTATTAAACCCAAGCTAAATATACCCTGCAGCAGAGGGACTTTAATCGAACTAAAATTATTATTATACTGGTTTTATTATTATTATTATACTGGTTTTATTATTATTATTATACTGGTTTTATTATTATTATTATTATACTGGTTTTATTATTATTATTATACTGGTTTTCCCGCCAATCTCACTAAAAAATATGACGAATCCGATAAGGTTCAAGTCAAGGTTAGTTAGCGCAGGGATTCCAAGCCGCATAGCGCCGAAGGTCACATATTTTGTCCCAGCATTTCTGCCCGAAGGTCGTGAGTGACGGCGAACTCACATAAGTGAGTTCTGTGTCTCAAATTTACATAGCACGCGCATCTTCAACCCTATACGGCTCGGCTGAATTAATTCCCTCAGCCGTGCGGCACCGGGCAAAAAATGAAAAATGAAAAGAGAAGAAAACAAAACAAAGAAGCACCCGTGCGGATGGTCCCTTCCGCGGCCCTCCGCACAGGCGAAGGTAGGGAGTCTCGCAGAAAAGATCGGCCAACTCGATCGGCGGCCCACCTTGCGGAAGAGAAGAGGAAATGAAGAGAACTTACCTAATCTAAGAAACTAACCTCCTCAGCAGGAACTGCGGCCAGCGGAGAAGGCACTCGGGATAGCCCTTCTGTTCGTGAGGCCCATATACATTGTGGCAGGGAAAGAGCCCGCCAGAATATACCCCTGAGGGCCGTATCCAATGAAGGCACAGTTTTTACTTCTAACTCGACGGCTTTTCTAAGCTTCTGCTACAAGTACGACGACCGAACATTATTATTATAGCTATAAGCTTCAGCGTCTCAAATCCGTCACATATTTGACGTTCTAAAAGAAGAACAAGGCGAGACATATGACAAGATAAGCTAAGGAACCCATCGAGAGGGTGTTACCACACAGCATCAACGCGCAGGGGCATAGCATGTCGGGGAAGAGGAGCAAGTACAGAGGAATAGCATCATCGGTAAGAGAATGAAACTAGAATGAAGCCAAGTGGGCGGGGAGGAAAGATGTCCCGAAGGCCTGGCTAAGGTAGTCTGCACGGTGATCGTGGGGTTGCAGCTCCCCATGTCCTAGGAATGGCGAACCTAACCCTACGTCCCTGAGTGGGACGGCCCAGCAGCATTCGATTAGAATAGGCAACACTTCGCTTAACCCTGAGCCTTTCAGTGTACTCTAAGATCAATGCGGACTCACAATAATATATGTAGGTCTCATTGCGGCACAGTGCTGATATGTACAGACCTGTGCAACAACTTGCTTGCGTATCTCGAAGGCGTGCGCAACACGCTTGATGATGTCATTGATGAGTTGGATGATGGAGGAGGCGTAGGTGACGAGGCTGGTGCAGTTGTGCGGTATGCTGGGCAGGTGAATCTGTTCACCGGAGTCTCCGCACAGCAGCGACTCTGCACGAGCCGACAGAGATAGTGACGGCTCGTAGTTGTTGGATGAGCCCTGCAAGGGAAGAGGCAGCAGGGTGAAGTAGCAGACCAACTGTATGTTCAACTTTATGATCAACTGTTCACTACACACCCGCAGAACTATAGCACGCTCAGCGTATCTTGAGGTGTACTACAATGGTTGTATCCTCAAACTTGATCCATACTATAGCAGTGGCAGAGTAACAATACTCGCATATTAAACAGAAAAATTACTACTTCAACGTGTCCAATTTCAGATATTTATTTTCATTGCATTTCAAGAGTGCTCGGGCAGTTAGCCCTGCAGATGCGTGCAACTCTCGCTCCCTGGACCACTAGCAAATTTACTGGACAGCTCTACTCGTTATAAGTCACCCTGAAGGCTGGAACACAGAAGACAGCGGCTGCTGTCACATCACTCCCTTGCTCAGCGAACAAAACCAAATACAAGAAACACCGGATAGTAGCACCAGCACAGACACGTAACTTACCTGGGCAGTGAGCCTGAGGACACACCGCGCGGTGCCCTTTTCTTCAGTGAACAGAGGCTCCGGTAGGTCATCAAATTCTATGGGCAGGCGGACACACAGAACACTTTCCTCGGGCGTGGTCATCACCTGCGATGGTCGAGGGGAGTAAGAGACGAGTGTGGCATTCTAGGACAGACATGTTTACATTATAATCAGAGCGGAGGAGGCGACAGAAGCACACCAACAGTGCCTGACTTCGACGCTAGAGGTGCCAGGATCGAGCGGCGAGCCCGCCAAGCGATCTAAATGGCAGGCCTGCCGTGAGATCTTTGCGGCATCCGACGTGCCGAGTTGGCAATTGCTTAGTATGCGGAGCTGGGTGGGGCACTTACCTAACCAGGATTGGGAGGGTAGGGGGGCTCGCGTCGTTGATCTTTCCGTTTCGGTGCCCTAGTTCATAGCGACCCGAGGTCGACTGTAGCTGTACTTACTCTGAGGCCAGCTGGCCTATATCTGCCGTACAAACCAGTGAGTGGGGGTTTTCCAATGGAGGGTACAGTCAAAATTTACTTTACCTTTATCCGATTTCTGACCTTCCAGCTGTTCCGATTCCAATTTTTAGTGCTCAAGTTTTTCCGACTCTGACCCCTTGATACAACTAGCACTTAATATGGCAATTTTTCCAACTGCGTTTCATCAAAATATACACATATCAAGCGAACGAGTATATTGGTCACATTTACAATATTAAGCGGCAGTAGACGGACCAACAGGCCCATTCACAGGGAGCCACCGGGATTTTCGCCCAGCCCTCTATGAGCTATTGGCATTATGTCAGTATCATTTAGATGTCTGAGGAAAGAAAGAAAAAAAAAAGAAAAAACTCAGCCAAAGAGACGATCCTATAAGCACTACTTATAGTTGCAGATCTGCTGGACCTCTCTTTGGTCGCTAACTGCAGTCCCACAGAAGACACCTAGGATAGTGACTCAACACACGTGGGGTGATGTGGGGACTGTCACTCGGACTTCGTCCGAAAACCTACAAGGTTGACGAAGTAAAGAATGGAGATGTTGAGTTAGTTAGAGCGGTGGCCACCGAAGCGTTGTCAGTTAGAAGTTTGTGACTCCTGGAGGAGGTGTTGTTGGCTGTGGAAGGTGTCTCTCCCAATGTCAGTCAAGACGATTTTTTAAAGCGTTGACTGACTCTACACTGACGACTTCGGAAGGGAGTCTATTCCAGATGAGATGGTCACTATGAAATGCAAAAAAGAACTGCTAGCTTACGGTTGTTCTTCGAGCTTTACGTTTGAGTTTTGGGCCATAGCTTTGCAAGCAGTCATTTAAGTCTCTCTGAAAATGACCCATTGCAGGAGCGTCACAGAAGGGATTCAATCAACTAGTTGAATGTTTTTATTTATTGGCCCGGGATATTGTATTTTCGTACATTTATAGTTCATTAATAATTATCTAGAAAAACAGTTCATAAAGGCTAAGTACTGATTGCCAAAAATACAGCTACACCAGCTTAAAAGTGGATAGAGTGTTGCAACGAATTTTTCTCAGTGGTGAGCGAAGACAGAACACCTCTGTCGGTAGCACCAGACCCGTGACAGCGACCAAATCTGGGGGTATTTAAATGGTAGTTTAGACAGTTTTGATGCGTAACCCTCCTTGTTGACAGATTTCGGTATTCTTAGGAAATTCTTTTTTTTAGGCCCCGCCCACCTGGTACGGTACTTCAGTATCCTAGCACCAGCACTCCTCACACTGTTACGACGACTCGCGCTACTGTTAACATCTCCATCGGTGCTCTGGTCTCAGCTGCTGCTCTGTGTTCACATATCGATCTTAGAATTTGGGAAAAACTTCCCTTACTGGTTATTAGTGCTCTAATGCGGGTTTTCCTGTTTGGAAATGTGTTTTTGCCGTTTTTAGTGATACATTTGGAGACTGTGTTTGGTGTGTGGTCGGCCTAGGGTGCCACCATCTTTGATCCTTAACCCACGTTTCGTTGTGTTCACAGAGCTGCAGCAACTGTTTTTCATGAAGACCAGTGACCAGTGGGGGTGTTTCGTGCTTTTGTGTTTTGAATTAAAGTTTCAATTCGTTTTTCCTTGGAATAGAGGAATAAATACGGGGCATTGCAAAAGTCCTGACCTGTTTTGTATTTTCAAAGTGTGAAACTCATTTCAAAGACTTGATGAAATTTATAGACAATGACTCATTCCTAAACTATTTCAGATAATATAATATCTGGTAAAAGTGCTCATTTTTATACGTAATGGAAACTAGCTACCTGCTCGGGTCAGCTAAGCCAAGACAGGAATCTCCCGTGCAGGAGTCCTTTACCGGCTTAGGTTTCTCAAAGGAGAACCGGATGTTTTTGACCCCAGAGGTGCTGAGTATTCTAGTTTAAAAGCTCCCTAGAGGGAAACTTCCCTCAGGCTCATCCTGATTGGATAAGTTCAAGCCAGGGACTGTCTGAAGAAAGAGTCAATTTCCTTGCTGTGGGTGGTACTATGATCACTGGCAAACACATAGGCTAGATTAAGTCAAAAACAATATTTGTCCAAATTTGTATGTAATTATGTAATACCTTTCAGTATTTTTGTAACTCAAAATCCAAAATTCTGACTAAAGCATGAAAATTTTAGATATTTGTAAAGTGTCATTCCAGAGTCGGTGCTTAGCTTTAAATTCCGACTCCTGGAGCAAGTGGATTTCCGACTTCGACTCCCTCTTAATTCCTCCGACACCGCAACCCTGGTTATAACCTCAAATTCATTACCTCTTAATCTTTAAAGAATTACAGGCAGGACATATAATGCAGACGACATCAAAGTTTCCTTTGTCCTTGCGCCCGTTGCATGCGGCCACTACAGTAGTGCACCGCACTGCATACAAGGATTAACAAGGTAGCTTACCTACGCTACTATTGAGAATTTCCAGGTACTGTATGGACAAAGCACTTGAGCAACAGGGTATAAAACAACTTACAGCGAGATTGTTAAAGGCATGAGCAGCGACACAAGAGACGCCAAAAGATAGGCGTCCTCAAGGCCTACATACAGAAGAGTAGCAGTAGACTAATTGGGTCACTGCTCGCCCCACTACAAGCCAAGCGGTACATGCACAACTTTACAGTCAGGGTCGATATCATGTCACTTAAAGAATACATTCATGAGGATATTGTTAAGAGGTGACTCGTACCAATATCAAACATTCTATATTGACTCAATGAAGGTAACGGACAGGTGACACCCAGTCCCCCGCGTCTCCTACACTCACCTCTAAATCCTCGGCCGAGAGCTGGAGCTCGTCCAGAAACTGGTGGTACTGATCGCTGAGGAGAGCATTGCTGCTCAAGAGGGCAACCTGAAACACGCGAGATCTAGAGAACATGGGTAACCACACAGGGCTGGACTCGCTGCACGGGACTACGGAGGAGGGTATGCCTACTGCAATAGTAATGCCTGAGGCAAAAAAGAAATCTCCCAAGTTTTTCTGAGCTCTTCTAGTGATCTCATAGATATCATCTAAAGTTTGATCGATAAACTTCAGTTTTCGTAGGCTAATTCCTATTGTTATTATGCGGTATTATCATTACTTAAAAGTTGAAGTCCCTGTTTCCACAACGGAGGCGATATCACAGAAGAAAAAAGAAGGAACATATAGTATGAAGATAGACCCGTGGAACCCATGAACATGGGTGTTTCCACACAGGATCAACGGGCATAGGATCAGCAAGGCGGGAAAACACGGGACGAACAGATAAAAATGAGATCAGTAGGAGAATGAAATCGGAAGGAAGTAAGGTGGGTACGAAAGACAGACGTGCTGAAAGTCTAGCTAATAGCTGAAGTTCTAGGCTAATACAGGAGCGTATTAGCACAGTACATTGCGGGGTAATATCATATCGTCCTGCAGTCAGTCTAATTTAGCAAACGTGATATGTATTGAGCCAAATACCGAAGTAGAACATATAACATGAGGCTTACTTGAGTGTTTGGTTAGTCAAAAACAGGTTCGGTTCAGCTATAGGCTAATATATGTCTAACACAAGTACGGTAGACCAAGCCAATGCAATAACACACACCTACTGTAGGTACCTAGGAACAATGTCAACAATAGCACTCCGAAATCATATACCTACGCCAAGCAAGACAACGGAAACGAGAAATTCAAATTGGTTCTGAAACAGACAAAGAAGCTCGATGAAAACACAACCTCCTTGGCGGAGATCACAAAACAAGACTAACTCATACTACGGGTGGACAATTCTTCATTGACTAAACAACAGAGAGCCTCTTCATAGCCTGTATTATGAGGTACGCTAGTGGGAGGTTCCACAGAAGAAGCGCTCTGTCTTCTATTCAGCAGGGCTGGCAAAAACCATGTCTTTTTTTGTTCAAACCAAAAGCCAGGTTTTACTTTGTTTATTTGGTTTTTTTAGATATTTTTTTTCTCTAGTTCTAAAAATTGTATCCAACATTTAAAGGGTTTTCTGCTTTGTAACATGTAGTTAGCTAATCACCAACAATCTTAGTTGCTTCATTCCAAATTCCTAATGTAGTAGAATGACTTTGAGAAAAGAGGTCAAGAAAACGCAGTTAGCAGAGTACCTGTATATATTTGCTATGGCTACATTTAAAATCCAAACAGCAGAGAAGCTATGATTTAGAAATATTGCAATGTAAAATACATTGAAAAACTTGAACATGCTTCAAATTACAAATACAACTCGACAGAATTTACCAGCTACTAGCTAATTATAAACAGAGTAATGAACTGAAGAAAGTGAAGTAGCTATAAAATCCTTTGAAAAAACTTAGAAACGCTTCCAAATACAAAGAAAACTTGATAGAAATGGCTAGCAGATTGTTGAACTAAAGAAAATGAAATGGCTATGTCCTACATCCTTCTCATGAGGTAACTAGCTTTCCAATTGCATCTTCAACTACTACTTCTAATTTTTAGCATACCAGAAGTCCAGAATATAATTAGAAATGTATGTCTGAAACAAAATAACACAAAATTCAACAGGTTATAGGTTTTTAATAAACGTCCCAACAGTCAAACGGATTCTTAATTTGAAACACATCAACTAATCCTTTCAGTTGTTTAAATAAAATTTAATAATTTTGACAAGTAAAACTTAATTTTGCAATATTTATGAATAAAGACCAAACAAATCGAATAAAAACCAAATAAACCAAAAAAACAAGTTTTTTTGTTGGTTTAAACCATGTTTTTTATTAGGTTTAAACCGTTTGGTTTTAACCAGCTAACCCTGCTACTCAGGTAGTTATATTTTACAACCAGCAATTGGAGTCAGACACTTGCTGTTACCAGGAGGTGAAATCCGTGAAAATGGAACTACTTTGTCTAGAATTGAAACCGCGGGAATTTTGAGGTCAATAGAGCTCAAGTTGGACGTTAGCTGGAGTCAGCGTTCCGCTTTATCCAGCAGACTCCGCAGCGCTGGTCCCACTACACCTGTGCGTGCCGGTCGCCCCACCCAATTACCACCCATTTACGCCCCCCCAGCACAGCACTGCTGCAAGCGCTGTAAAAAAGGCGTCATCAGGAGAGCAAGGAGTCGGAGTAGGATACTTGTAGAACCCTGCAAGCCGAGAACAACTCTGTCCATCCACCTACGCATCTCTGCATCGTATTTGCTCATAGCATAAAGCTGGCTTGACGGTACAAACTGATCCTACCAACCGTCTGATCTCGATCAGGTCGCATGGAAATTGCACATGAATGGGCTCATACAATTCGATTGTACGAACAACCCGATGCGATCATAAGTGTAAAAGTTGGTGAAAAGATCTCGGCCAATCTCATACGATCTGAGGAGGTACGAGTTCAAGAAACTCACTGAATGTAGCAGCCGATATTCTCGAGCAGTTCTAAGTCACAAGGGTTATTTTCTTTCAATTCTCGCAGGAGAGTCATATGTGAAAATCCAATTCTATTTTTGAACCATTCTTTAGGAAAACATAATTATTATCATTTTTTATGAGCAGCTTTTCTCTTTATCGCACATCCCACTACAGTCATAAGAGCAACTTTCTTTTTATATTCCATTTTCATCGAATAACACTATGTCGCAACTGTCCACCTCTTTGTTTGAAAGACGTTCTAAACTGCCCAAGTGTATCAATTTTAATCCAACTGACCAGATAGTACCTTGAACCGACCGACCAGATTGTATCGTGAGTGGTCTAGGCAAGTGAACGACTGGATTGTATCTGATTCCACCGATTCAATCTGTCCAACCAAGTTGTATCGTCAGTGACCGACTTAATACAGATATGATAGGTACGTACGTCAGTACAGAGGAAACATCACGAGAGGTGTGCAGTGAGTTACCACAGCAGCAACACATGATAATTTAGGAGTACATGTCCGCTTCTTGATACCACTCTTTCATACAAAATTTGCCTTTTACTTCAGAAATGCAGGTCTGTAACTACACAAGCATATTAATGAGACGCCATAAAGTTGCTAACTTACTTGATAGTCGTGATACAAAGCGTGAAGTTCATTAATGAGTTTGGAGACGGCACCTTTCTTCTGCTCTGGCCACTTTGCCAGACTGGTGAGCTGCAACAATAACGGAAGTGTGTCAAGAACGGCACGTGACGCGACACATTGCATATATAGATGGTACAACAATAGGTTGGTGGCACCCTTCCAACATGACAAATGGACAAGTGCATCTAAGCACTGAGTCAGTACTAGAGGCCTGTGCCACACGGTGTGTGGCAGCACAGGCTGTGTAACTGCTCCCTAGTGATGGCAGTCTTCAGAGTAAAGTCAATATTGAGCTACTGCCATAGAACAGAGCTACTTTAGTAGACCTTATCAGATATTGAGTACAGTATTCACACATGAGGTACGTACTTTCATGTAGTAGCAATTATTAACAAATCGATACGGTGCAGCCACAGTCAACCACTGCAAGCGAAGATCAGAAAAATGATGCAACTCTCTTAAGTTGAGCTCACAGAGATGAGATCAGCCAAGTGGTGCAGAACTCAGAACGTTCTAGGCCTCCAATTCTCAAGTGAAAAGTGACACGATGAAGGACAATTAGGGCAGCTTAGGAGATATGTTTTGACTTTATGCCCACGACAGCAGCTTGCCATTTATGCCTGACTTCTGTGCTCGAGGTGCCACGATCGAGCGACGAGCTTGTTGAGCGATCTTTGTGGCATCCGGAGTGCTGAATTGGCAATTGCTTGGTATGCAGGCCTGGGTGGGGCACCAACCTAACCAGGAACGGGAGGGTAGGGGGGGGGGAGCTCGCTCGGGTCATTGAACTTCCCGTTTTGGCGCCGTAGTTCCTAGCAATCCGTGGTCGACTGCAGCTGTGCTTACTCCTCTGAGGCCAGTTGGTTATATCTGCAGCACAAACCAGTGCGTGTAGGTTTCCCAAGGGAGGCTACAGTCGAAGTTGCTTTTACCTTTCACCATAACAAATGCAGACTAGCAACAGTTGGTGTCCAATTCCAGGACTGTGAAGCAAAGGCCCCACACTCCAGCTTAGCCAGTCAGTCATTTAATAGCACTGGAAGCGAATGCCAAAACTCGTGCTTTGATGTGCCGCACTAGCAACAGTAAGTGGGACTTAAGTTTACCAGGTCACCACTTTTCTACAGCAAGGAGTAACTGTGACATGAAGTTAAAAACATTTACTTTCCATTATTATACTTACATTTTTCCATTTTAAATATATTATTACAGAATATCTGCAGGTAGCTACTAGCCTTAAGCCACATCACAGCAGCAAATGAAAAAGAAGGCGAAAACTTTGCTGCACGAAAAATGTAACATACAACAAAGAGACAAATAGACAGATCCAAGGAAAACATAACTTCCTTAGCGTACGCAATTGCAGTAGGTACATCCCACCAAGGAGGTTATACTCTCATCGCATTTGTCTCTCTGTCTGTCACTAATATAAGTCAAAAGTTACGGCCGGATTTCAACGAAATTTACAAGGATTGTAAGGTATGTTAGGAGAAATAGATAAATAACTTTTGATGAAGATACATTCATCTACTTGGCTGTTTGTCTGCTTTATTTTTCTTTGTGCCATAACTCAAAAGGTTATCGATGGAATTTTATGAAATTTTGCATGAGTTGTTAGGTAGCTACATCACGAATAGTAAATGAACAATTTTTTTGAAGATTTGTCTATTCGTTTGTCGCTGTGTTTGATTATATGCTGGTTAGCAAAATAAATCAAGAAGTTATGAACAACTCTGTATAAAATTTACAGGAATTGTTACTAATGTAGATACAAATACACAATTAAATTTCAGTGGTGCTCTGTTGGTCTATTTGTGAGTTTGACTAATGTTTGTTAGCAGAATAACTCAAAAAGCTGTCATTACCACTGAAAGAAACAAATTATTAGATTTTGGTGTCAATACAAAGGAAATCATAGTTTCAGAACAAATTTTAATATTTCATTACCTCTGCCTTGCTTGGTGAAGGTATATGGTCTTCACAACAACAGGAACCATCACATAGCATGGTGAAAGATGCTAAGAATTGATGCAGACCCATGAATAAATACCTCCCACTGATGCTTTATGGATGACACTTCAAATTGGTGAATGCACACAAAGTTTGCGTCTATTTCCATGCCAATAAAGCGCTACCTAGCCATCACTGGCATATCACCTGCAGTCATAACTAGTGCTTTGATAGCATTAGCTTTGCAACACTGCACACCAATTCTTGCAGTATGTTGGACTATATACTATTCACTCTCATTCTACTCTATAGATGCGTACATAGTCATGCACGCCTTTGTAATTACACCGTGAGGTGTACACTGTACACCTCACGTGGCCAATGCAACAGCTGTTGTCTACTTATACAATTTCCATATTGCACGGCTCGTAGCTCTGGTGCGGCCGTGGCTATAGTGTTGCTGTTTCCCTAGAACTGATTAGACCCTCCTGTAGTGGAGCAATAGGTGGCATAAACAACAGTGTAAGGTCTTTACCATACTCCCACACTTGTCTGCTCAGGGCACAGTTCCTGGCAAACTGTTGCTGTGTGAAGCTGTATTATGCTGCAGGTTATGGGTTCCAGCAAGGCAGTGTCACAGTAAGAAAGAGAGAGAAGGAATACACAGATTTTTAGTAGGACAGTCAAGGCTACAAATGAGATGTTTTGGGTGAATCAAACACCTGCTGGTCCTTGCGACCAATGAAACATCAGCAGCTTGCTTTAAGGGGATCAACCCAGCAATTTTGGGCAAAATTTTCAATTCTTTTCTTTATTAGCTACTGAAAAATTATCCTTAGGTATTGGGAAAGTGTGTCCTAAAATTTAATGGGACTAGGGTCACTAGAACCCCTCCAAAGAAGGGTCCAAAGGGGGAGGGGCAGGGGGTCGAAATTATCAATAGTGGGCCCATTGTTCTGAAATTTGCACATTATATGTATTTATAGAAAAGAAACACATTTTGCTCCTATAACTTTTGCGATTGATGTCTTAGTTTTTCAGCTAATGGGAAATATACATACCTATATTATTACTTAGGATCTCCAGAGAGGGGTCCTAATGGCGAGTCAAAAATCATGAAATGATGCATGCATATCATTTGTAGATGCTAATCTATACTATAATAAGAGAGCTGTCAGTCCGTCCGTCCGTCCGTCTGTCCAAAGCCTTATTTTCCCCCTATCTAATACTGAAGAAAAAAATTCCGAGGTACCTAACTTTTTTGTTGCGGAGAGGGTATCTTGGATACGGGGAGGCACTTGGGCGCTTGCCTGCATGCCCGTGTTTGGACATGTTCATTTTCAACGGTGCTACGGGTGATGTCACTTAATTACGTCTCATCAAAACTATCAACCCTTTTGTTAAGCTGAGATGTTTTCAAATATATATTTTTATGACTTATTCATCAAAAGGGTTGCGTTTGGTGCACTAGTACAACATAAATACAGCACTTCAATTTCATTCATAGTGCAAACAAGGGCATCATATAACATTTCTCTACAAAATTTCATGTTTTTTGCCTCTCCTGCAAAATGTTATTTTTCCACATAAAAGAGAATAGAAGTCAAAAAGTTTTTATGCTATAGCTATAAAAAATAATGACAGTTTCACAATCCTTGAAACATTCCTAACTAAACTATGAAGTCGGATTTTTCAGTTTTGGCCTCATAGGTACATTTTTTATCACAGCCCAAAGATAAAAATTTTGCTTTAGCCCCCTATATTTCAGTTAGTGATGAAAAATCGCATATAAAAAGAAAATGAAATAGAAAATCCAACTTCATAGTTCCATTAGAAATGCTGCAAGGATTTCAAAACTGTCATTTTTTTTATCTAGCGTGGAAACTTTTTGACTTTTATTCTTTTGAAAATTCACAAAAAAATATATTTATGTTTCCCATTAGTTATCTCAAAAACTAAGGCCTAATCAAAAAGAGTTGTAGGAGCAAAATGCGTTTCTTTTTCAAAATTACATACACCAGTAGCTACTGTGCTAATTTCAGAACGATCAGTCCAGAAAATTTATTTGAAAAATCTGGGTTGATCTCCTTTTCCCATAACCTTTTGGACACACTTGCTAATTCCAACAGTCTGAGTCAAATCTCCTTTCTGGCGTTATGACACTGGGCTTATCACTCAAATTAAGATAGCTATAAACACACAACTTACACAAGAGAAAATTCAACAAACCTGTTCATGCATCATTGCTACACTGATAGCATTCATGAAGTTAGTATCGTCACAGAGGATGTCCGGAGGCATCCATGGCTGGCGAGCAGAGTAGAGAAGCCGCACAAGAAAAGGCCGCCCAGCATAGCATAAGCGAATTCTCACTTCCACACAACTTCTCTCTGTGGCTGGTGGAAAGTCATGCATCCTCAGCATGCTTAGAAGTTGATATGTAGAGTTTCATACAGATTAGTGATAAATTCTACAAGCATTAATGGCTAACCCAGCTTTCTACAGGTAATAGCCAAGAGTGTTGCCAGGGGGCATCTGTCTTCTGCATGCAGCCTATGGATATGTAGTATTTGGTAGCTTCTTACGCTGCACCTTCGTCTCTACTGGTTACTGCTGAAGCACAGCACAAGTCCGCAACATATATATATATATATAATATACTTACCCAATGCTCCACTAAAAGAGAAATGCTGACAAATTATGATAATTACAATAGCTACTATAACAAGAATTAACAGTATAAAGTTAATGCCACACACTATCCAAAAGAATGAGTACCTATCTGAGTTTTGCGCGCGAAATTGACGTCTAAAATCCTGGACACTCCGACTTTAGCATAAAATTCTAGGATGTAAACAAACCGCCACTAGCAGGAAGCAAAGAGCTACTGCCATTGCTAGATAGCGGTTAACATTTTCAGTGCATATTCTAGATCTTTTATTCAGTGTTATTTATTTATACAGTATTGTATATTTGTATTGCGTTTAGATTACACTCTTTGCTTCCTGGCGACCAGAGACATCTATTGGAGGCAGGGTTGGCTGGCTAAAACCAAATAGAAAACCATGGTTTAAATCAACATAAAAAACATGTTTCTTTTTGTTTTTATTGAACTTTTTCGTTTTGATTCATAAACATTGCAAAATAAACAGTTTTACTTCTAGAAAGTATCAAATTTTAGTCACACAACTGAAAGAATGAGTTAATCTGTTTGACTGTTAGGACAGTTAGGTTTATTAAAAACCTAGAACCAGGGTTGCGGAGTCGGATGGTTCAAGGTCCGACTCCGACTCCTGGCCCTCAAGATTTGCCAACTTCTGACTCCGACTCCTTGGTCCAACAAGTAGATATTTGATGTAAAATTAAAGATGTCCAAATAATTTTTGCTAGTACAGTATATACACATATCAAGTTGAAGATGCTAGGTGTATTGTACATATACAATGATATTTTGTATCATTTGGGACATTAAATTGAGGACAAAAGGACATTAAAAAAATTTGGGTAAAACTTTTGCACCTGGTACATTATGTGAGGGGGGCATAGGGGGAGGCAAAATACTCAATTTTCTACAGATTGTTCTGAAATTTGCAAGCTATAAGTATTTTTGAAAAAAAAAACACATTTTTCTACAGCAATGTTTTTTATTTAGGCCTTAATTTTTGAGATAATGGAAATATATATAAATATACAGTATACCTAAGCATTTTTATCCAAATTTCAAAGGAATATAACTCAATGAGTTTTCATGCTATAATAAAAACAATGATAGTTTTGGAATCCTTGAAACATTCTTAACAAAGCTACAAGCTAGTTTTGGTCTTTTGGAATCCTTGAAACATTCTTAACAGAACTATAAAACTTTTTTTCTGTCCGATCACTACCTAAGTAAACTATAGGGAAAAAAATATTTTCTGTTTTGAGCCGAGTTGAAATAAATAGGGCAAAAATGGAAAATCCTGCTCTATAGTTTTGTTAGGAATGTTTCAAGGATTCTAAAACTGTCATTGCTTTTATTCTAGCATGAAAACTTATTGAGTTCTATTCCGTAGAAACTTACAAAAAATGCATATAGCTATATTTATAAATATTTTCCATTATCTAAAAAACTAAGGCCTAAATAAAAAAATTTGTAGGAGCAAAATGTGTTTCTTTTTCATAAAGACTAATACTATGCAAACTTCAAAGCAATTGATTCAAAATTAATCATTTTGCCCCTCCCCCCTCACTTAATGTACCAGGAGCAAAAGTTCTACCCAACATTTTCTCAATGGCCTCATCATATGGAATAGAAAAATACATGGTAGCTATAGCTGTAAAAGAGAAATGTCTAAAAAACTCCACATTTACAAAAAAGTTATTTTTTTAAATTTGTGATTGAAAATTCAGAATTGAATATTTGTTTATAAATGGGATTTCGGAGTCTGAGTCGGGCTTAAATTAAAACTACGACTCCGACTCCTAGAGCAAGTGAGATCCCTCAAATCCTCCCACTCTGCAACCCAGCCTATAGCCTACCGTAATTGAATTTTGTGTTATTTCATTTCAGAAATGCATGTCTAATTATATTCTGGTCCTACAAACTACTGAAAATTAGAAGTAGTAGATATAGATCTATAGTTGCTATTAGATAGCTAGTGAGATCATGAAAAGGATGTAGGCATATAGCTATTTCACTCTCTTCAATTCATTACTCTGCTTTTGATTAGCTAGTAGCTAGCTATTTCTATCAAAACGTCCTTGTATTTTGGAGTGTTTCTAAGTTTTTCAAGGGATTTTACAGCTATTTCACTTTATTTAGTTCATTATTCTCTTATCAATTAGGTAGTAGCTTGATATTTCTGTCAAGTTGTATTTGTAATTTGAAGTGTTTTCAAGTTTTTCAGAGGATTTTATAGTGTAGAAAGGGGTGATTTTGCTGCAAAAGCAGTTTTTTTTATGTCACAAAAATATGGTGAGGATAATGGCAAATGTTATTGCAGTTTATTTACATTCAGGGTTTTGGCCATAAGTGTGCAGTATTGATTTTTTTCTAATTTTTTTTTTTTTGACCTGTAATAAGGACTTAAAAAAAAGTGGTACGTGCTGGCGAAAACACTCTGCTATGGGGTGATTTCGCCACTCCTATTTTTTTTGTTAGGTAAAATTGGGTGATTTTGCCGTGGGGTGAATTCGCCGCGGGGTGAATTCGCCACATTTTTTTTCTCATTACTATTATTATTTGCTGCCCCTCCCCCTCCCTATAGCAATGAAATGCATCTCAAATAGCCTAATTTGATCCTTAGTAACTCCTCTACCACTGGACACTTCCAGATTTCCTGTATGTCAGTTTCATTTTGAGATACCTAGTTATAGGCTCTATAAGGAAAAAAAAACACCCCGTGGCGAAATCACCCCGTCTTACCCTATTGGAATTATAAATCATGGCATCTCAGCAGTTTGCACAATAAATGTAGTCATAGCAAACACAGGTAGCTACTCTGCAAACTGGTCTTTTGTAACCCCTTTATCTTAAAATCATTCTTCTACAATAGGAAATTGAAATGAATTGACTAAGATTCTTGATGATTAGCTAGCTACATGTGTCTACTCTGCAGAAAACCCTTTAAATGTTGGATAAAATATTTAGAACTAGGAAAAAACAACAAGATATTAAAAAAAAACATCAAAAAACCATGGGTTTTTTGGTTTTAATACAAGAAGCATGGTTTATGGTTTAAACCAAAAAACCATGGTTTTTGCCAACAATGATCGGAGGGTAGGGCGTTCAGTTTGCTTTCAGAGCCGCAATGGTTTATTATTTTCAAGATATTCAATCATATAATTGGACTTAGAATTACTTTTGAAGGTATTGAGTAGTTGTTTTATATTATTCTGCTTGTCAGAAGTATTTTTGTCATAGCGTTCAGTCCGTAGCCATGACAACGTCGTTAAGATGAATGGAGCTCGAAGTTTTCTGACCAACGGACTATTCTCACGGGTGAAGAGAGAGGTATTTTTTGTGCAAAAAATTTTGCTTGTTTGCGAGAGTTTCCTCAGCTTTTGGCTAGTGTGTGTCGTCGCCATAAGTGTAAAAATGAATAAATAAACCACGGAATAAAACAGTATCCTATTTGCCAATCCATTATTGATCCACTATCAACAGTAGGTAATCCATTCCTTATTATTCTTAAATTGGATAAGAGACAGGTCTATTGTCAGTCCCAAGGACACTAGGCCTCTTATCAGCAGGTGCGCTCAATTGTTTTTTTTTATAAGAAGACACTTAGCTACAGAAGAACATGGTACAAATATTCTCACAGTGGCAACCAGAAACAATCTACCATCTCACGGCCTGCAAAGTGCAAACTCACCAACACTGAGCATGCTGCCAGAATCTGTCCACTGAATGGTAGAGTTGAAGTTCCTGCAGTTTTCAGCTGCTTCTCCATTTGCTGTCTCACTTGATTTATAACCATTGTACAAACCTGAGTGTTACATGAGACAGTTAGTAACAAATGAGGTCACCAAGCGCTTTGCTTCAGCAATTTTTTCAACTGTATTTTCATCAATTCCACATAATGATTCCAAATATGAAGGCCATATTTGACTATCAGGTGACTTAAGTCCTATTTTCAAGTAAAGAATTGCTGTTTCTTGCATTTTCTGGCTGCACCGCTATTCCTGCCAAAGGCCGACATTTTAGAAAATGCTATTGCTATGAAAATATCAAAGTAAAGAACTAAGTTTCAATTGCACAACAACTGGGAGATCCACATGCACTGGTTCATGTTGCGTGCTGCAGGCTCTAAAAGAGTCAATGGCTGCAGTCAACCACAGATTGTCCCCTTAATCTATGGCATCAAATGACAGAAGGCTTCATTGACAACTACATCCCATCTCAATTGCTGGTTAGGTAAGTGCCCTCACAGTGGATTTTCACAGTCATGATCAGAATCTCTAATGCTGCAATCTCTATCAAAGATTTACCTCCCCAGCATGGAAGTAAAAACCAGAGACCTTGAGGCCAAAGTGCTGCTCTCAATCCACTTTTTAACTTTTTTATTAGTCAACGAGTAGGAGAAGTTTGCAAAAAAATAGACCAGCTTAACACAAGCACAAGTCTGCTGAAAAAATAGCAACATATTTCACATTAAAATAAATAAATGTACCGGTACCTACCTAGTTTCAATTACAGAAGACAAAAAACCTATTTATATTTAGCTACACCAACTTATGCATGAAAAATACTCACAGCTTAGCATTACTGGTAGCTATATGCCTAGCATGGAGGAGGTTAGGTGGGTGAAGAGGGTCAGTAGGTGGGTGGATGGGAAAGGAAAGTGGGATGCTATGTGTCAACGAATGATGACGAAGTGCAACTTCCAGGTTGTGTGGAGAGTGCCACTGGGTGGGGAGCTGACCAGTGGGTGGAGAATGGCAAATGAAAGAGGTGGGGGACAGAACTGGGAGGAAGCAAAGTGGAAGAATATTATAGAAAGGAAGGTGAGTGATATTGGTTTGCGGAAGTGGAGACAGGAGATGTCTGGGAAAGATACCCTGGTTTGGTATAGGAAGAAAGAGTGCCCCGGGGCAGAGAAATTTTATGATGGGAGTTATGGTGGTGAACTTTTGTTCAAGGCCAGAACAAAAAGTCTGGAGGTAAATGAGAGGACATATAGGTGGAACGTGTGGGCTAGTAAGCAGTGTCAGGTTTGCGAGTTGGAGGTGGATGAGAGCGTTGAACATAAGACAGTGGAATGTAGTTGTTATGGGTCTGATAGGAGTATCTTGATCTATCAGTTGAGGAGGGAGTGTGGGGGTGGGGTGGTAGATGGGTGGTTTGATCGGGAGGATAGGGGTATAGCCGTGGTGTTGGGGTTGGAGAGGGAGCTATGTTGGGTATCAGGGCCTTCTTGGCGGGGGTTTGGGGGAAGCGTAGGGGGATGCTTGGGTTGGGCTGAGGTGGGTGTGTTCTGAGATGTGTGGGGAGTATTCGGCTGAAATAAAAGCCCTAACTAAGGTTAGACTCCAAATCAAAGTCAAAGTCACCCTATAATCTGGAATGATTTATCCGTCACTTAGCTACATTACTGAAGACCATTTGCTCATTAACATAAGGTTGGGCTATTTTGTCACGTGGCAAAGTTTTTTTAGTTGGCAAAGTTGAGTATACAACTTTTGACATCCAACTGACTCTATATTTGTCTGAGGGACTTGTTTTTTGTCTCAAATTGAAGAAAATTCTGTCACATTTCAAATGGACCTTGTACCATTTTTCTGCTGTTGATACTTTTGCTGCAATGACTAAAAACTGACAACTTTACCACGTGGCGAAATTACCCCTCGGGGTGACGAAATAGTCCAACCTTACGGTACCTACAGAGGGATGACCAAGATTCCCAATGCTACACTTATGAAGATCATGCTGTAGCTAAATGACTGAGGAGTAACTTGCTATCTAGGCTATATAGTCAAGCTCGACATAATTCTGAGAGTCTGACTGTAATCCCTATTTCCTGAGTTTGACTCATTAGATATAGTTATAGCTAATAAAGAAATATGGAATCCATGCAAGAGGGTGTTCAGACACAGGATCAAAGAACATGGAATGGCAATCAGAACAGGAGCACCATCAGTAGAAGCTCAAAATAGAAGTAGATAAAATGGACTCCAAGGAATGATGTCCCAAAGGCATTACTAATTCAATCCTAAGATCTGATATTCTTTGCCACAATCAATAATGGTAAAGTGGCAAATGAAGTTGTGCTTTTATGAAAATTTACCCAAACTTCAACTCTTGGAACCTGTCGGTGCCTTGCTGACTCCAACTCCACCTAAAAACCACTAAAACCACAACCCCAAGCCTCAACATGCTGTAGACATGCATTTGATTTGCTGGAGCATAAACTGATCTAAGTTCTAAAGACTCCACCATATTATATAATGAAAAATAACCTTTGTATTTTACTGCATTATTCTCATATTGCATTCAAAATAAGATTTAACTACATAGCCTATATATTTAACTTACCTGGGAGATTATTTTGAATCAGCTGATGAATTTCTTCCTTGAAATTTTTTAGTGACATTGCAGTCAGTGCAGGCAATGTCATGGATGTTGATGAAGGCATATTATACTGTAGTAAATTGCCTGCCTACCTATCTAGCTGAGAGAAATGTAACATAGGTAGGTATATCATATTAATTAAAGTAACAAATTAAAACATTTTTTGATAGCTCTGACTAGTCTTTCAACAGATATCAGTGTAACAGTTGTCACAATAGCTTTTTACCTACCACAGCATATCTAGACTAAGACTTTTGTAATACAATATGCATTCACTATGAAACAGACTTGAGTTTGTTGCATTAGTTCCCATAGCACTGAAACACTTAGCTATAGTTCACTGTAGCAGCATCTGGTATCACATTGCCAAACCTTTGCAGCTCAGCTCCCAGTCTTTGACTATGAGGTGGATGCTAACCCTACATTAGAGCTTTTATAGCTACCTGCTGAGTGCTCCACATTATCCCCCTCAGACCCCCTACCCACCCGCGGGTCCCTCCACTCCCATCCCCTCACATTCTCCCAAAAATATCTTAGAGCTAGCCATCATATTCACTGTCACACCCTCCTCTAAGTTCAAAACAACTCATTCCTTATCCTCTTTCAAACTATTCATCAACAACTTCAACACCACACTGATATTTTAGTAGTTACCTCAATTAGAACCCCTCTCTCCTGCTCATGCTTATCACACTCCACCACCACATGCTCCACAATCTCCTCCTCATTAACAACACACTGTGTACCTAAACTTCCTACAGCCACCCTCACTCCATCTAGCTAGCCTCTCGGTTGTGCCATTTGTCTCCAAATTTCTTGCCCTGCCTTTAAACAATAATTCACTCTCAATAGTGCCATAATAAAAACTTTCAGCTCTAGAGCAATCCTGTTTTGCATGCCAGTCAAATGTTCACTTTCTCTGAATTCATTTCCTCCACTTCTCCAACCCAAACTCTTCAACTTTGTCACTAATACACTTTCTCCATTTAACTACATCCCAATCAAGGCTCTTGCCTAGTTCATTCACCAGCCATCTGTGTAAATTTAGGTGGCCCAAAGGAGATGCACTTTTCGGAGAACTTTAGTAGCGTTGCGACACATTTAACTTAGTGGGTACTCGGTCCATCCTCATGTGCTTTGTGTCAAATATGCACAAACTATTTCTCGTCCATGTGATCTTTTCAGATTTGCATTATTTTCAATAGAATTTGAGTTATAGCTCCCGAAAGAAGTGCGTCTCCTCAGGGCCGCCTGGCCCCGAGGATACGCACACCACATAATAATTTTATGTGCCCCAAAATTGTGAGGGGCTCACCCTCCTTATCCATTTTTCTGAGTAATTAATGAGTTATTCCTCCAACAACCACCTTGTGTTTGCTGTGCTTCACCATTTTATTTTCTTATTTTTTCAGCTCTTGCATGCTTGCTAGTTATCACAGTTCAAAGTATCACTGCTTGAGTGCAATTTGCTTACTGTGCTTCACTGGACTTTCCTTGCGGTGCTTTACTGTTATGCATGTACTTGCCATCCAGTACCCTGCCTGGCATCAAGTATTACTTCAAGCAGAGCATGATTCACTACATGAGTATTTCAAGGCTCTTAAGGTGAGAACAATTCATACCCATGCATCCTGGTCCTGCAGTAGGTTGCGATATGTGACTGCAATACCTGTATACAGTATATCGTTTATAATGTGGCATCATTATTGGCTCTTGTTTTCTACTGTGTTATCTATGAGCAATAACTTCTTGTACATGGCTTACACATGAGCAATACCTTACATTACTTGTGTGCAATAATTTAGCTTAATGTCTTGTCCTGGTATGAATATTAATTGTGTTGCTTGCTGCCTTTTGCACTGGCTTATTGCCTTATTTCTGAAGCTTGCCTACTGCCTAATTAGTGATTATAATATCTGAGCCATTGTTGCTCTTAAGCATAATACACAAATAACTAAGAGACTGGTGGGGCTATAATTACGGTAGTTACATTATTGAGATGACATTTTATAAGAGGTTATATCTTCAACTTCAGAGTGGCCAGGCCAGTATTGGCTGGTGTGAGCAGTTGACCTGTCATCTGAGCAGAGTCTCTGTTATCCTACGGTAAGACCAGACGTACATCCGTTTTGGGATCTGACAGTTGCGACCACTGAGACAACTACAGTAAAACCTCGCTAATCCGCACCTCAATAATCCGAAACCCTCCCTAATTTGAACATCCCATTACTGTTTGAAATGCTATCTGAACAAGTGAGCATTTTTCGGATTAATGGGGTGAAGTACGGAGTTCCAACAAATACCTCTGTAATCCGTGCAAGGCGCTTCTCATTTTTCGGATAAAAGAGGTGATGAGTGAAAAATCTGCGCGAAGTGCTGCGCAGAAGGTACAAACAATCTCTCTATAATCCGTATTAGTGTGGAATAAAGAGGCTTTTTTCGGATTTGTGAGTACCCCGGTAATCCGAAATCCCCGCTAATCCATCACCCACTTCCCCCCCGTGCTGTGCGAATTAGAGGGGTTTTACTGTACCTCCACGCCGCTCTTGCCTACCACCATTTTTATTGAGTTTAGCATTTTGCCGAGTTTACTTTCCTGCGAGCCTCGTATTTTGTTCTTTAATTAGTCTACCTGATTTTGTTCATGATGCCTGCGTTATCAGTTGGACTACTGATTTTTAAAAATTTATTTTCTAGGTCACTTCATTGCATCTCATCAGCCCATTGTACTATACCATAACCCACTAACATTCATCACTTCATCTTTCATGTAATATTTATTTTTCCAAGATATTTGGTTTATCATCTATTTTTGTTTTGTTACTCTCCCATTCATCCAGTTTACTTTCTCCTGCTGGATCCATACCAGCCTTACCGGGACGCTCTAGAGGGGACATAATTTGACAGCTCTTAACATAATAGGTGCCCAACCATTTTGTATCTGCTTATTACCATACCATTTTGAACCTCATTTTAAATTTTTCTACCTTGTACTTTCCTTGCAGCTTCGTTGCTAGTATGGCTGCGTCTGGTGGTGGTAGTGAATTGGGTGTTCCTGGAGATTTCGGAGTTGGTGCTGGGGTTTTTGAGGGATCGACGTCTAGACTAGGTAGTTGATGTTGTTCTTGATTTTATGGTGTTGCCTGCTAATGATGATGCTGCTGCTGAGGGATCTTCACATGTTGATAGTCAGGCTCCCGATGACCAGGGCGTCACACAACCTCCCTGAAGCTGCATCTAAGGAAGTGGAGAGGCTCAAGGGCAGGATGATCCTCTTTGTGAGTGACAAGGAACCGGAACCAGCTGCCTCACGTCATGGGCGCGTGAAGTTGTTGGCAAAGACATTGCCTCTGTCTGGTATTTCTGTTGACCAGAACTCCACTTCCAAGTCTGAGATCAGTGTTAGACCAAAGGTGATTATGGGAGAAATAACTCATTAATTACACAGAAAAATGAATAAGGAGGGTGAGTCCCTCACAGCATCATTTAGGTATGGGTATTATTGTTTGTTGTTTATTCACTAATAGGTATTTATAGCTGGTGTGGATGCCTCCCTGGTCTGGCTGTCCTGCAGTGGGGAGCTGCAGAGGAGCGTTGCAGTGTCTTGTGTAGTCTAGTGGTCCGAGCAGCTTTTACTCCTGAGTGTTTGTTATAACCGTCCACCCTGTGGTGGCAAAACATGTATTATTTAGAACTGACTGGCCCCCCTGTGGTGGAAAAGCATTATTATTGAGAGATGTGCAGGTGTGTCAATCCAGGGATATGCTGCACATTTGCCCAGGCCCTATTGCATATCGCCCTGCAAATGGAACTGGAGTTCTGAACTTACTTAGGCTCCACTAGCATGGTTTAGGTATGGGTGGTCTTGTTTGTTGTTTAAGGATTAATAGGTATCTAGAGCTGGTGTCAGTGCCTCCCTGGTCTTGCTGTCCTGCACTGGAGGTGCCTGGGCCAGGTGAGCTGCAGAGGTGAGTTACAGTGTCTTGTATAGCCAAGTGACCTGAGCAGCTTTGCTCCCAAGTGTTTGCTGTGACTGGCCACCTTATGGTGAACATGTATTATTTAGAGCTGACCAGCCTCCTTGTGGTGGCAATACATGCATTATTTGGATCTATGCAGGTAAATCAATCCAAAGCTATGATGTTGTAGGTTTGCACTGTGCACGTGCTCTATTATTATTATTATAGTCATAGTTTTACCACCGTATCCACTCAATGAGTGATCCGCACAGTGCAAACTCGGTTGTTCTCCGCAGCTCGGTAGGAATAATTTATCTCGGCATTCCTGCCGGAAAATCTCGGTTGGCTCAGTGCGCTACTACTGGCGGGAAAAAAGGCGAAAAGTAGAGTAGGAGTCACTCAAGTGGTCGGCCCCTTTTGTGTCCTTCCACCCGAGAGAGGCTAGAGATGTCCCGCGTACCAGGTCGGCTATCTCAATCGACAGCCCACCTCACGGGGCAGAAAGAGGAAAGTAGAGAACCTATCTAACTTTACAATACTAACCTCGTCAGCAGAAACTGCGGCAAGATGCTACATATCCTGCAGATAAGGCACTCGGGACCCTTGGGTGCGTGATACCCAAACATATTGTGGCAGGGAATGTGCACGTGCTCTATTGCTCATCGCCTTGAGGGAGGCAAAACAGATTCTGGCAGACTGGCAGTTGCTAGCAAAATATAGGTCCCTAGATCCAATTCCATTAGCAGGGTGATGCGCAACAGGGTATGGGCATACCCGCGACATCACATCTTTGGATCGATATACCGTAAGATGGGGTGACTTCGGACAAAATCAATGGTTTTTTCAGTGCCACTTCTTCATTATTTGTGCTGGAGTGAAAGTTAGTAGTTGGATTTGTAGGCCTATGGGGTGCCTATACGTTAGCAA